>JANAVB010026000.1:11888168-11989965 GCA_029216955.1 Iris pallida | reverse complement strand
GACTCTTACTCGTCGGCCTTTCCCATTGGGCCCATTGCACAACCTGGATCTCTGTGACATGGCTAGGATTTGGGTTCACTAGAACCTGAAGAGTTAGGACGGTGACTTGCTCTTGCTGACGGGCAGCTGATTGTCATCTCCTTCGTGAATAAGGGTGGTTTCCGGTTCTTATTGGGGGCTGTCTACGGCCACAATGACAGAAGGAGACGAAAGATCCTATGGAGCGACATCTCCCGTATTTCTTCTGTTCTGACTCGTCGGGCCTTCCTCTTCTCTTGATCGGAGACTTCAATGCACTTCTGCACCAAGGAAAGAAGCTGGATGGCCGCCCGGTTCGGATTCTATCCTATGATTTCTGAAGATGCCTCCTGCTCGTGGGGCTTCGGGGTTTGTCTCGTTCAGGTTGCATCTGGACCTGGCACAATAAAGCAACTCATATGGGTGCTTGTCAGCTTGATTGAGCCTTGGGAAATGGGGAGTGGTTCCGCCACTTCCCCAACACTTCAGTTGAGGGTCTGGCAGCTGGGACTAGCGATCACTCTCCCATCAGGGTTGGCTTCACTGCTCGGTCTTTGGGAAAGTCCCGCCCGTTCAGGTACAACAACAATTGGTATCTCTCGGAGGGATACCTCGAGGCTGTCTCTGAGGGGCTCACTAGTGGTCAGGAGGGGACGACTCAATTCCGTTTGGTCCGTCGTCTTAAGGCCACGAAGAGAGCCCTTAGGAGCTGGGTGAAGGGGCTGCCTAAGTCAACCTTAGAAGACAAGGAGGTGGAGTTGCGGGCCTTACAGCAGGATATGCAGGATGACATGCTTAATAGGGATCTGGCAGCTAGAGAGAAGGAGCTGATCGGAGAAGTCAACATCCTGAGGCTGCAGAAGGAGATTAGCTCGGCCCAGCGAGCTAAATGTTCATGGCTGAAGGATGACGACCGGTGCTCCAAGTTCTTCTATGATGTTATCCGGACAAGACAGAACAGGAATCACATCTCCTAGCTACTGGATACAGATAGCAATCTGGTAGGGACGCTGGCTGAGATCCAGGGCGAGGCTGTCAGGTACTACTCTGAGTTATATTTTTAGACTGACTACCTATCCGTGTTCCCAGAGGTTGTAACGAAAAGACTGGTGACTCCATTTGGTAATAGTCTTCTGCTTGCACCTGTTAAATTGGAGGAGGTGGAGTCTATTGTCAAGGGGACGGACCCCAACAAGGCCCCTGGTCCGGATGGCTTCAGTAGTGGCTTCTTCAAACGCCATTGGGATCTTCTGAAGAATCAGGTATTAGAGGTGGTTCTGGAATTCTTCACCAAAGGGAAGCTTCTGAAAGAACTGAATCACACTTTCCTGACCTTCGTGCCGAAGAAGGAGGGAACGACAGCACTGGCAGATTTTTGACCTATTGCGTATTATAATTATCTTTATAAGATAATTACGCACCTTATGTGCCAACGGATGGAGAGGATCATGCAGGACTTGGTATCTCCGAATCAGGCTGCATTCATTAAGGGGAGGTCGATTGCTGAGCACAGCCTCTTGGCTCATGAGATGGTGAGGGGATTTAACAAACCCGGAGGGGAGAAAGCTTTGTGTTAAACTGGATCTGAGGAAGGCGTACGACATGGTCAATCGGGACTTCCTCTGTCATCTGATGTCCGCAATGGGATTCGGGGAGCACTGTGTTGTGATGGTTCGGGAGTGCATTACGACCCCTACCTTCTCTGTCCTCATCCAGGGTGTTCCTTATGGGTACTTTCAGAGCAACCGTGGGCTTAGACAAGGTGACCCACTGTCCCCTTACCTATTCACGCTTGTCATGGAATACTTTACTTGCTTGATGGACCTGGCAGTGCACCTTGGTCGATTGGTCCCTCTGTTTCGAAGGATGGATCCCCCAGTTACTCATCTTATATACGCAGATGATCTGCTAGTTTTTATCCAGCCTTCGACGGAGGGGTTGCTGACGCTAGCAACTATTATGGAAGATCTGAAGTCCGTTTTGGGTCTCCAGATAAACAGGGATAAGAGTAGGGTCTACTTTAGCTCCATGTGTACCCGGAAGGAGGAGCGGCTGATGTGTTGGGTATCGCAAGGAGTGATCTTCCGGTGCGCTACTTAGGAGTGCCTCTCACGGTCAACTATGCACGGGATCAGGATTGCCGTAGTCTGGTAGAGTATGTCCAGAGGAGAGTAGAAGGGTGGCAAGCAGCAGGTCTGTCATTTGGCGGTCGCATTGAGCTGGTTAGATCAGTGATCTCAGCTGTGGCCTATTTTTGGCTGCAGTCCATCCTTCTACCTGTGGCCACTATTCGTCGGGGTGGAGCGACTTTATGCCGATTTCATTGGAGGGGAGGTATGCATGCGATCTCCTGAGACCAGCTCTGTCGTCCCAGGAAGGAGGGAGGAGTGGGGCTCAGACCGTTGCTGGAGGTTAGAGAGGCTTCTGCACTTAAGCTGGCCTGGAGATTCATCAGCGGAGGATCTCTCTGGGCGGACTGGATGCACAGCTGGTACGTGAAGCAGGGCAGTTTTTGGACGTGTCCTACTGACAACAACCACTCAGTCATGTTCAAGTCTGTCTTGAGACACAGGGGGGTGCTCAAGTCTGCCATTCGGAGGGTCATGAAGGATGGATCGGGTACGGATCTCTGGTTGGATCCTTGGATTGATCGGCGGTCGCTCTTAGACGTTAGAGGTGCTCCGACTCACCAAGAGGACAGGCGTGTGCTGAAGTGCAGCCGTATCATACGCAATGGGGAGTGGATGTAGCTCCCCTTCCCAAAAATTATCGAGTTATTTTTATTATTATTATTTATTTGAATTAAATTATGATTTTATAAATAATTATTTTGTTAATTATTACGGTAGATAATTTTAGCCATGGTTGAGATTTGGAGTACAAGGTGACCATGAATTATGGTACGGGTAGTGCAGTGGCATGCTTTGACTAGTGTATTAGCCCTGGTAGAGAAGGCCGAGCCATAGTGATGTCCTAACTAGAAAAATCAGGCCAAGTTGTGACATGACCAATATAAATAGTTAATTATTTATTATTAATATTATTTGACGTTGAGTGACCCGGTTGAACCAAATTGGCCAGGATGGAGCCAAACCAAGCCCAAGCCCAGGTAGTCATGTAGTGCATCCCAAGACAACCGTGTAGACATGCATTGGGTGGTAGTACTTTAATTCAGTAACCTAGTAGACAATTTTTCCCAAATTGTAGTTAAATATATATATTATGAGTTCTTGATATTAAATATTGTTTATTGATATTTTAGTAAAATAATTTCCTTTAACAAATATTTGTACTCTATGTAATTTATCTAAATTATATATATATTGGTGTATATATATATATATATATTTTTTTTTTTATATATTGGTGTATATATATATATATATATATATATATATATATATATATATAATATATATATATATATATATATATTATATATATATATATATATATATATATATATAGTAAATAAGTGGATATATAAATATATATATATATATATTTATATTTTTTTGTAAATATAAATATATATAAATATATATATATATATATGTATATAAACGTATATATGATATATACGTGTATATATGTGTATGTGCATGTATATATAAATATATATACTATATACGTGTATGTGTTTGTAATACAAATATTAATATAATAAATGTGTTTGTATATATATTACATATACGTGTTTATGTGTATTATATATAAATAAATATATATGTGTGTGAGTGTATAAATTGTGTACTTATATATATATATATAAATATATTATATATGAGAGTTCATATAGATAAATATATATGTAGATGGTGGTAAATATGTATAATATGTATTTTTGTAAATAGGCTTTTATATATAAATATAGATATATGTGTATGTGTTTGGATTAATATATATGTATATGTGAGGAATTAATGTATATATATATGTAAAAATATATATAAATACATATATATGTATATTATGTGAGAGAACTAAGCTTACAGCCCAGCAACCGACCCTAAGAGAACCCCTCAGCCTAGGCCATGACTTACGAGCTCAGCTCAGGCTGAGAAATTCCAAGCCCACAAGGCAGCGCCCAAACTGTGCAAACCCGAGCCTTAGCGTTAACTCGTATATATATCGAATACATCAGAGAGCGCGAGAGAGGAGAAGGATTATCGAAACCCTAACCACCAGAGCCGCGCCACCCCCTAGACGTCCTGGGCGACCCAACCGCCGACGGCGCCGCCGCTGCGCGCGGCCACGGCCGCGCGGGTGCGCGCGCGCGCGTGATTGAAACCGCAGCAACAGCAGCAACACCCTGAAGGGTCGACTTCGCAGGTATTATTCTCCCTAGTTCCTCCATCGATTTTTGAACCAATTGGTTCGATAGAAGCACAACATATAGGTCTTTAGACGCCTCCAATTAGTTCGTAGAAAAGTGACCCAGAATCGAAAAAAATCGAAACCCAAAAATCCAAAAAATCTGTCCAAAAACAGAGCACTAGTGCAGTCCAACCCTCCCTGTTTGTAGATCGATTCTGATCGATCTAATGCCATATTAGAAAAATCTATTTGAAGAGACTTTTAGACAACATATAGGTCTTCACCACCTTTTTTTTGGATTCAGAAATCATCGACTATGCGTCAAGAAATCGAATCCCAAAGTTTTCCAAAAACCTGTTTTAAAAACATTGAAAACCATCCACACGACATGCGTCCCGCCATTCCGAGCGACGTGGTCGCGAACCGTAAGCATCAAAAGCCGCATAATGGTTTCGTGGTCGTGTGGACTTTGACATAATTCAAATTGGTCGCGTGTGCGCGACGAATTTGTTGCGTATCCGTCGAAATTCATCGTATCGTGCACTTTGCAAATTCTCCAATTACTTTGTGCACGCTCGTCAGATCGAGACGAAACCTGTGCCAACAGGACCGTATCGTTTTCTGGTCCTGCATGCTAAGTTTGGTCCAAATCAGAGACAGTCGAATCGTACGTCATTTTACGGGCCCTACGGTCCCACTCAACGGGCAATTTTGTGCACGGCCCGCCGGAATCCAACTTTGGACATACGGTTGGGTTCGTATCCGAAAACCGGATCCGTAGACATATAATTTGATGACTTTAGAGACCGTTGACTCTGGCACACTTTTCGGTGCAAAGTAGGTCCAACGGCAGACATCGTTTTCGCCCGAAATTACCGTTTTGCCCCTGTGTCCAGAATTAGACTTAAGGATAGGCAATCCTAGCTAATTTGACCCTTCTGGACACGTTGGTGATATTTGTTTTATCATCCGATAATGTTTGTAGATATTTTCTCTATGTGTCACCATTAGTTATTTATTCTTATTTTATTTTTATTTTACTTGTCCGTAATTCGGAATTAGTACAACCTCATAGTTTAATACTTAGAGACTAGAGTTGATCCCCTTTGACCAGGTTGACTATATTAACCAAAAGTCAACTGTAGGTCAACCATTGGCTTAGTTTGACCCGGATTGAACTAGAACTTGACTAGTTGACTTTAGTTTGACTCTAATTTGACTTTAGTTGACCTAGTGGACTTGTTGATTAGACTTTGACCTAGAAGGACCTAGAACTATCTAGAATACAATGTAGATTACTCTTATTTCATGTTAGACTCTTTTGTGACTTGTGATTGCTCTAAATAGGACACTGTGACTCCAGTTGGACATCTACATTTATCAGCGGCTTGGATTACCAGGCGAGTACATTCTCTGATCTTTTATGCTTCTTTGGATATATACTCTTGTTATAGACTAGTATACTTGATGCTGACACGACGTTCACACGGATCAGTACCCTCTGGATCTTTTCATGCGATGTTATTCCCTCGGATACATCGAGTATGTCATGTTTCATGTACTTTATCATGGTCATCATGTACTCCATGTATTCACTTTTATCCATGTGCACTCATATGTTATTCATGTACACTCATGACCATATGAGCTCCATGTATGCAGTAGTTGTTATCCATGTGCAATAACATAACATACATCGATCCTTGTGTATTGGTTGGGGGCAGGGAGAGTGTAGTTGGTTATGTGATCATTATCCCCAGTAGTTATCCATGTGCATTCCATATCTGTATCCATGTGCAACCCAAGCTGTTTATATAACCAATTCATGCTCTGTTTCACGTAGAAGGTTATATTCTTTATTTATCATATTTATATCTCAGTTATATCTGTTGGCACATTTTATTTTGATTATTAACAGCATCTTCGTAGTTTAGTCTTCTGTTCTTCAGATTCAAATATTCTCAGAAGATCTACTACATGGAGCTCTTCTGTTCAGCGCAATCATCTTTCACTTTGAAGACTGAAGCAGTTACCGGCGTTCCCTGCATAAGATGGCGTCTTCCTGTTTAGAGTCTTTGAGTCTGTACTAATCTAGGTATATCTGTAAACACCTAAGGACGAATGACAATTTAAAAAGCACAAGTCAAAAATCAAATACTTACAGAGCGGCATACCGGCGGCATGCTTCGGCATACCGGCGGTATACCGTTTCTAGCATCCAAAAAGTTACTTTGACAAATTGTCGGCATATCGGCGGCATGCTACGGCATACCGGCGGTATACCGATTTTTGTGTCCAGAAAGTTGCTGTGACAAATTGTCGGCATACCGACGGCATGCTCCGGCATACCGGCGGTATACCGTTTTTAGCAACCCAAAAGTTGCTGTGACAAATTGTCGGCATACCGACGGCATGCTCCGGCATACCGACGGTATACCATTTTTTTGCAATCCAAAACTTGCTGTGACAAATAGTCGACATACCGGCGGCATGCTCCGGCATACCGGCGGTATACCAAGTTTCAAATATTTGGTTTTTGAATTGCCTTGACTAGCATTAATGGCCGCATTTAATGCTCTCTAACGGTCATTAATATGACCGTTACTATTTGGACGGTATACCGACGGTATGCCGCTGCATACCGACGGCATGCCGGTCTGTCTGTTTTCAAAGCATTAATGCCACCAACTCTTGGTTCTCTTATAAAAGAAAGCTCTCTCTCTCTTGAGCTTTTTTACCAACTCTTACCATAAATTTTCCAACAACCAAGAGCTCCACCATTAATACTCTTCCAAGCTTTTCATTGTCATCCTCTCCCAAAGTGCTAGAGTATTAAAGAGTTGTACATTTCGATCTTCACGTGTTTAGAAGATCAACAAGTTCTCATTCTCTTTTGTTTGAAGTTGGCGAGCCTTTGTAAGAAAACTCGTGTGTAGAAGTTGGCGAGTCTTCGGATCCAAACTCGTGTTGAAGTTGGCGAGTTCTTCGGATCCAAACTCGTGTGTACTATTTTGTTAAATAGTGGATTAAAGCCGGAGAGAGTTCCGGGACTGGACTGCCTCAAAAGAGGATACCAGGATACATCCTTGCGTTTGATCTTTCTACTCTTTACTTTCAATTGTCTTTATTGCATCTATTGTTGTAGTTAATTTTTAATTACCCTATTCACCCCCCCTCTAGGGTTCTACAATATCTTCTCTCCTGTTGATTTCTCTTTACAGCGATTCATGTATAGTTTTCTATAGCTTGCTTTATATGTCCATTCCTGATATGAACTGTTGTGAGAGATATGTGCTCGTTCCTGTTCTGATTGGACCCGTTGATAAAATTTTACAGGTAGTGGAAGTTCACAGTTAGCCTAGAGGACACTGGTAGAGCTTGGAGTATTTACCTAGAGTTTTTTCATTTTCTTTATTGTTTGTCTTAGAGTTGTATTTGAAATCTTATGTTTGTTTAATAGAACTGTTTTACTATCACTCCTGGTTCTCTCTCTTGTAGATTATCTTATCTATTTCATCGTGCTGTTATCTATCTTTAGAGTAGTGATTGAGATAGTATCCTTATGTGTTTGTTCTCCGTCTGGAGAGTATAACATATTGTTTTAGATGTGACTATGACCTAGAACAGCGTTCTACCGTCGACACTGACGTACCCACGTCTCGTGCCCTAACGCTAGGGTGCGGGTCGTGACAGTGGAGGCCGAATTCTTATCGGTTCACTGAGGGGCTGGAGGGGAGCACCATGCCTACTGTCATTGATCCGACGTTGCCTGCGGATCGGTGGATTTGGGAGCCGACTGATACATCTTCGAGGACTGGGGAGTTCCAATTCCGTAGTTGCTACAACCTCATCAGGCATTCTTTTCCGTTGAGTTCTGATTATGAGTTCGTTTGGTGCAAGGGTCTAGCCAGGAAGATGCAGTTGTGTGTGTACAAGCTTCTTCTGGGTCGCCTATTGACTAGAGACCGGCTGAGTTCGTTTGGAGTGCCGGTTCCGGACCCCAAGTGTGTGCTTTGCGATTTGGAGCCTGAATCTATAAAGCATATCTTCTTCGAGTGCACTCTGGCATGACAGATCTGGTCGGAGCAGAGTCGTCTATTGAGAGTGGGCGCTTCTGGGAAGTGTATTGGGGACATTATCACGGTGATCCGAGATAGCAGAGGTAGAGGGCAAGACTGGTTCCGAACAGCCAGAGTTCGGCTGACTGCTTCGGTTTGGCATGTATGGCGGGAGCGAAACCGTCGGATCTTTGAGGGGCTGGTCACCCCTCCAGTTGGCATTCTCCATAACATTGAGTTTAATGTAAATGCTATGGAGAATTGATGAGTGGGAGTCCCACTCGGATTGTATGTTGTAAGATTATGGCTTTTCCTTTGGAATTAAATTCACCTTTTTTCCAAATATATATATATATATATATATATATATATATATATATATATATATTTATATATATATATATATATATATATATATATATATATATATATATATAGAGAGAGAGGATGAGGGAGGTGAGGTGCCACCCTATGGAGGTTGTCTACTTGTCACCCCCCACATGCTATCATCATGCACCCATGTGCTTGATGATAACATGGGGGGTGACAAGTAGACACCCTCCCATGAGGTGCCACCCTACCTCCCTTATTCTATATATATATATATATATATATATATATATATATATATATATATATATATATATGCAAATGTAGCTATTTGAATGGACCTTCTCTTATGCGGTAGAATAATAGGACGGAAGGGAAACGGTAACAAATATTTTAAAAATAATTATACTGATATACCAAAGTATTTGGAAAAATATATCCGTTATCTTGATTACTGTCAGGTGAAATAACTACACAGCCCGTCTAAGATTTTATTGTTACCCATCTAAAATTTAAATTCTCTCAACTACTTATCAATAAATTTTTTTTGATTGTTATCTTTAAATTTTAAATTCTTTTAACTACTTAAACAATAAATCTGATTGTTGTACCGCCAACAACGTATATCCCACCTGATTCTTATCTTGTTTTAACTACTTAGTTTGAAATATTTGGAAAAAATATTTATTGTTATTTGCTTTAACTACCTATTTCAAATTCTTATGAAATAATCATATAAGAATCAGAAATCGCCCGAAATCAAAAAGTCTAATTTTCCATCAGTCATCGCACCCGCTGCTCCTGCCACGGCCGCCTCCGCTTCCGCCACCACCCCTGCTACCGCTGCTACCATCTCTGTTGTCTTATCTTATGGCGATCGCTACTCCAATATAGGCTCGGTCGGTTGCGGCATTAAAGGTGACCGTCGGCCGCACTTTAAATATCCCTCCGCACGAGCTCTCGGTGTCGCTGGTACAAAGACGATGTAGGGAGCATATCGATGAGTTTACGGACTTCTCCGCGGTCGCGAGAGAGGCCCAGAGCACGTTGCTGGTGGAGATGAAGAAGACGGAGACGGCCATGATGACGAGGAGTAGAGAGGTTTGGTTCAGTATTTGGGACTATGAGAGAGATACGTGATCATGAACTGTCCTGCGCCACGGACGGAAATGCCGGTGAATGTAGAGTGCAAGTGGTGTTCAGAGGGGAGGGGCGGGGACTTTCACCCGTGCGTGCACGATAAGGTCGTCGTGGGGTTCGATTGGCGGCAGGACCGGTAGAGAGGCCGGAGAAGGAGAAGCAGTTGGTATCGGCAGCGGGACCAGTGGAGAGGTCGGAAAAGAAGAAGCACATGAAGGAAGGAACTTTCACTTGGGATCCCATTTGGAATTACAAATTATTTTAATTTTCTTTTGCTTTTTTATGTTTATATTGCATGACTGGATTATAATTTTCTCAGGTTCTCCTAATGCGACTTTAAAATCAAGACATAATTGTGGAACATGGAGTTCCACCCATAAGCGAGTCCGGAGGAGAATAGGCTTTTACTAAGGATGAAGGCTTCATCGATGTTAGTTTTCAATCTCACAATGAGATAACAAGGTGAAATCCGGAATCTGGATTCATAGCGGTAAACTGGAACATCAAGTCTAAATTCAGGAATTGATAACAAAGAGATTCTTTGGATGAAAAAGTTAACTGGACTCTTTGTTGTTCCTAGCATTGATGGTCCATAGTTATGACAAAAATAGAGCTATCACTCAAGTTATGGAGCTCATCAAAAGTCCAAGTATATTTCTATTTCCATTGAAAGAGTACCAATCACACTGAAAACCCAGCAAGGTTTGATCGCAAACTTGGAAAGATGAACATTAGCTATATGAGAGATCGGCTTCAACATGTTAGTTATTGACAATTATTTATAAATAAATATAGTATACTATTTATCACTATGGAAATAACTTAATAACACTTATTTGGTTAGAAAAAGGTGGGTTGAAAGTGGACAAAAATTGGAAAGTGGGCTACTTTTTTTTCAAAATAGTTTGACGCCGTCTTAGATGACGTTCAATTTTTATTAAATAGTTTGGCGCCATTTTAGATGGCACCCAAAATTTTTTAATAGTCTGGCACCATCTTAGATTAGGGGTGAGCATCGGTTCGGTTCGGTTCAAACGGAACCGAATATGTGAAAACCGAAATAACCGTAAACCGTATTTCTCAAAACCGAAAACCGAACCGTTTTTATAAAAATCGAACCCAATTAATTCGGTTCGGTTTTCGGTCGGTTCGATTTCATGGGCCAATGTGCATGGCCTTCAAGTTTTTAGCAAAATGAGCCTATTTAAATAACAAAAATTTAAAAAATATATGATATTATTGTATTTATGAATTGTTATATTACATAGAGTGAAAGATATTAGTATATATAGATTGATGGTAGATAGAGAGAGTGCTCAAATAAGCACTGACATAGAATATGAGAAGAGAGCGCGCTCAGTTAGGGGTTAATAAACATTAGTATATGTATATTGTGGATAGTTTGATAAATTACTAAATCTAAATCGATTTTTGGTTCGGTTCGGTTTTTCGGATGAAGAACCGAAAACCGAACCGTTATTTCAAATTTTCAAAATTTTAAACCGTAAACCGAACCGATAACCGAAAAAACCGAACCGTTTGTCATATTTCGGTTCGGTTAGGTTCGATTTTCGGTTTTCAACCGTTATATGCTCACCCCTATCTTAGATAGGGTCCAATTTTTTTATTTAAATAATTTTAGAAAAAAATTAGGATTTACGTAGAAGAGGAAAGTAGTTTATTTTCTCCGTAAATAATTTTAACTCCTTATATACAATTTTATCTTTTAATTTTTTTTAAATCTTAGATATTTATTTAAATCTAATATTAGAAAAATGTCTTAGAGATAAGTTTAAAAAAATAATTTAAAATATTAAATATTTTTTCTCCATCCTTATATATAATTTGAGATCGTAGATAATTTTTTCAAATAAAATTAAAAATAACTTTAGAGATAAAGTTCTTACATATTTTTAAAAATCTAATATTAAAAAAAAATTGACCGAAAAAAAAACTTTGGGCGCAGATGGCGCCAGATTATTTTAACAAAAAAGTTCTGCCACCAGGATATTTAAAGAAAAAGAGTAGGCGCCATCTGTGATAAATACATCTAATTTTATCCTTATGCTTCTTATGAAATCTTATGCTTCTTTTTCCCGTGTGGGGAAAGAGAGAGTCAGAATTTTTTTGGAAGAGTGAGGAGTTTCTTCCTAGGAACTGTTCGGCTTGTGGTCACCCAACCGACTCCCGCCTTTGCCTGAGCTCGACGATGAGGAACCGTTCTCGAGAGGAGGAGAAAATGGGGTTGGTGGTTAAGCCCAGGAGGTTGACAAGGAGAGGGAGCGTAGGAAGGAGAGGATGAGGATCTCATTGTCAAGCTCGACAGTGTTGTGGAGGTCGTGATGGCGGCGGAAGGTGCACTTGACGATGACAGGACCGGAGCGGCGGAGGACGACGCGGTGAGGACCGGAGAAGCGGAGGACGACGCGGTGAGGACCGGAGCAACAGAGGCAGAGGGTAGGGAGGAGTCAGAGAAGCTGTCGGAGCCGTGCACCATCGTCTTCTTCTTCGTCGTGTTTTGGTATGGGGGATGGTTGTTTTTTGGAGGGGACTATGGAGGAGATGGAGCACCATTTTTTCCCCTCTCTCGTCAATTCAGAGAGGAGGGGAAGCATCTCTTAAATCATAATTGTTTTTTTTTATGATAATTAATTTAATTCAATAAAAATCTAATCATAATTTGATCCGTCTAATTATAGTAATTAATTTAATTCAATAAAAATATAATTACAATCTAATATTTTTTTCTTCATTTATGGAAATTTACACTCATTAATTAGATTACAATATCTCCAACCATTAATTATTAAAAAAATAGGGTAACTATACCTATGTTTACCATATCTCGAATCAACATCAACTTTCAACAATCATCCAAACAACGAAACTCTAATTTTCTCTACTTTCATATTTTTAATTCCACCAACCAAACAACTTTTGGTAAGTTAGAATTTTTGCTTATGCGATGCGTACGCACAATCCGTTTTTTCACTTTTGTACTTTTATACACTTACATCCAACCAAACAAGTATAATGTGATAAGTTCTAGCTAATGAGATGAGAAGTGTGGTTGGATCACAAATATGAGATCATGATTCTAAGCGATATGTCTAAACGAAATTACTGGCACACAATGTCACATCCGTTCCCATATTTTATATTTCTAAAATTGTTGGTATTTCGTGCGTTATATTGTATTTCATACTTATCGTATCTCGCTTTCGTGTTTATTGTATGTTGATTTCATAACCTAACTTTGAACTGTATTCTAGACTTTGTTTTAATCTAAGGTATGTTCTATAGAATTTTTTCGATTTTTGTGTCGCGATATCATGAGTTTGACACTCGAACAGTATCCTATTTTGAATCAATTATTGACATGCAACCTAATAAGTTTTCTTGCTTTTTGTGCAGCCCAATAAGTTTATCGCACATTTCATGGTCACTAACGAAAAAATCCAGCTACTAGTGGTAGCGACGTCACCTAACGACGAGTACACGTCGCTAGGGACGTTAGCGACAAACACTAGTACACATCGCAATATCACGATGCCACATTTCTTGCTAAATATTGCCAATTAGCGACCAAATTAGCGACATTTTGCTACAACGATGCTGACATTACAAAATTTGCCATGCCAGCATATTAGCGCCGAATTAGCAACGTCTATGATACAGAATAGCGACGTTCTGATACAATATAGTGATGCTTCCCTACGTCGTTGACCGTTGTAAAGCGTCTCTAAACTGAATAAATAAATAAAAGTATACAGTTTGTAAAATATTTTCAAAATAATATTTCTGCACTTTATCAATTCACAGTTTATATAAATAGACCCGGAGCAACCCTCCATTGAATTCTCTGGGTTCACCGACCCTTCGGTGGAACACTCAACACCGATAAATTTTCATGCATTTTATATGAATAATAAAGTAAAATTTTAAGAAATAAAATACATTAGCATTACAAATTGAGTCTAAATGAAATAAATGTATGAAATAAATTACTCAAACACTCAAGACCGAGATGCATAAAGTTTGGAACACTAAAACATTCAACTATCTCAATGAAATAAATACATAAAGGACCCAAAATCATGGGCAAATACACAAAGAAACAAATAAATTTTTTTAACTACTATTACTGCTGATCTGGAGGAGGAGGAGAAGAAGAACGACGGTGCGCTTGGGCTATAAGAAGGTCATACTCCTCCTGTGAAATCGTCACTGATGTCGATGGAGGTGGAGTCGGGGGAGACAGTGTCATCGGTGGAGTCGGGGTCCATACAAACGCATCTAGACGATGTATCTGCTCCAATGTTGCCATTCGTGCGTTGTATGAATCCATGGTAGATATCAGCATCAAAGTGCTCTGAGCCATTGAATCCTGTATCCTCGTCAAGGACTCATCTAGGGCCACATGAGACCCCTACAGCGCCGTCATGCTGCGATCTGTCGATGCAGCTAGCTCAGTAACGCCACACTCCTTCCTTTGGCTCAGACTTGTGAGCTCCATGATGTTGCACTCGAGCATATCAAATTATGCGGTGATCGTCAGATCGTCCATAAGCGGTTCAGATTGGGCCTGCTGTCACGCCCCAGAACCAGAATACTGGAGAGCGGGGGCGTACATAGGCAGCTACGTATATTGAAATAGAATACATCTCAACTACACGGTCACGGCTGTCTAGATATGAGGGTTTACTACAAGCCAACGGTCTCTTATGTCAAGCCTATTGTCTCAATCTCAAGCAAGTAATTGATCACAAGATGTTTGACCACCAAATATACAATAAAAGGTGTCCCAAATATTACATATCAGCTGATCATGAAGCTAGTCGTACAAAATGCTAGGACTAGCAAGAGTTAAGTCATACATGATCAACCCTAGGATTTGTCAATCATGTTTATAGCCCGTAGGCAGACAGTAAGTAAAGTGCATCGAGCTAACAGGTGCTCGTCGGCTAAACACCTCAAAAGAATAACTTTACAATAGAGTGAGCGAAACAAAATAGAAAACCCACTCGTAGCCCGGGTTCCTTCTAGTCGCCACCATCGGGCTGGAGGTTCGGAAGATCCTCGGAAGCTGCTCCGAAATCTGGCCACACAAAACCAGCTGGGTCAAACCCCAGAAGGAGAAAGTGCCACAAAGGAGGCCACAAAATAAGAACAAAAGCCAGCATATCAGAACATAAGAAAAGAAATGGAAGAAGGTACAAGTAATAAAGAGTACAACAGGACAATAAACGACTAGTGACGTGGGACCATTCCGGGAGCTAGGTTACAACCCTTAAACCAGACAAGGACCGAGGTTGTAACCATTCGCCTGAACAACACTCTGTCTCTGCCCATTTATTGTTAGAGATAAGTAAAACAAGCATGTACAAGAGTAGCCAGGTACAGGGACTAGACAAGACTTAGACAAGGCTGGACTCCATCCATTCATAATGCGACCAAGCAATTACTACGGCTTACTACTTAACTAACTAGGGTTATCACAAGCCTTAATTACTAACAAGATGCAATGAGAATTTCCCAGTCCCAAGCCCTGCAGACCATCCAGTTATCCTTCCGCGGGTTGAGAGTATGGTTGGGTACATCGCCCCGAAGACGATATACCCTTAGGTGACTTAGAGGGTGCAACACATGACAGTGCGCTGGAAATGTGCTCTACTCGTCGGCAAGCTACAAGTCCAATTAAGAGCGCCCATATAACAAGATTGCCTGTGACTGGAAATTCTCCATGAACTATAGTTAGATCTAGTCATTAGCCTAATCCATGTTCAGTGCGAATCCCTGACCGTGGGAAACCAGGAAGTCACGTCCTAGACATGATGCAAGACAAGACAAGTGGATTGCACAAGCAAGCAAGCAGGAACACCCACGGTGCCAAGTTTATTATACGAGTCAAGTTGGCCGCCGCAACAACATCAAGATAAATAATGTCAGGGTACTTGTCAGGAGTGCGCCACGACGGGCCACTATCATGTCAGGTTGGTCATGTCAGGAGTGCACCACTACGGGTCACTGTCGTGTTATGCTAGTTCCTTGTCATACCATGCCATGTACAATAGTCATTCCAAACATATTAAGTAAAATCAAGTTCATGACAAAAAGCGTAAGGATATAAAATGGGCGTAAAATATATAATAAAATATCAATATACAGGACTATAGAAGAGCCAAGCTTAAGGACAAATAAAACCAAATCTCCATGATTGGACAGATTGTGCAAGGGTCCCTGGGATCGGGTTGCGCAGGAGTCAAGTGCGCCAGGGGCCAACTGCGCAGGAGCATGCACGCAAGCGGGTGCGCAGGAGGGTGCGCGCAGGGGCGCAGCAGGCCGAGCGCGTAAGCTGGTGCGCGGAGGGGCGCAGCAGGTTGAGCGCGCAGGCGGGTGCACGCAGGGGCACAGCAGGCCGGGCGCGCAGGCGGATGCGCGGTCAGCGACCAACACTAAAGAGCGCGGCGCGGGGCAGCACGATGCTAAACAGCGCGGCTGGAAGGGGGGTCTCCTTCTCCCTCAAGCCGAGAGGAAGAACACCATGGCCAAAATTCTTGGAACATCACAACTTGGTCATCACAACTCCAAATCCGACTTTGCAAGGTTCTATCTTGGGTGAAATTGAATTCTCTCCAACATAGGAACATCAAAATCCACAAAAACTCAACTTAAATAGATCAAAACCATGTAAATTCGAAAATAGGAGAAACTTAGATCTAGAACAATGGAGACTCCAAATCACAAAATGTCAAGTTCTAATGTTGATCACCATGGCCTAATCTAGCTAATGGACAAATAAAAAGTGGTGCTTATTTGGTGGCAAGGTGCACTTGCCTATGGGTGTTGGTGAGTTGTGTAGAGGAAGGAAGAAGAAGAAGAAATTAATGGAGGAAAGTAATGAGGAGAGAGAGTGTTAGGTGGGGATAATAAAGAGGGTGGGTTGTGTTGTGTTGAGGGTGGAGCATAGGCTAAGGTGTTCCAAATGCATGTTGAACCAAACCAAACCAATCCCCCTCCATAAAATAAAACCAAGCCATGTCAAAACCCATTTTACGAGAAAACCAAAATCTGCAAGCTGAGCCAAAATACAATTACAGGCCAGAATCTGTGAAAATAAAATACAGGTCCAAGATACATGCAGGCTTAACAAAATACGTGTTCTGAGATACGGGTGTTACACCTGCTCCGTAATCCTTTGCAATAACTTGTCGTACAGAGATGCATGGCCGTCAAAGCTCTCCTGGACTAGGGCCTCCTACGAGGGATATGGGGAACGCACAATGATAGAGGGGGCCATAGAGGACTGCATCGCAACAAGGACTTCATAGAATCCCTTACTGTAGTACGTACCCCTCTGAAGACCACTAATGACGGTCATCCATAGCTTGTCCGCCGACGAAGCTAGGGGCAATGAGAAAGTACCAACTTCTCCTTCGGTAGGTGCACTAGCAGTCGTCCGCTCATGGAGCCTAAGATACTTGTCCTAGAAAAGTACGCATATCTCGATAAGCATACTTCCTACTATCCAATTGTTGTAATTGCTAATGTCTAGGGTACTTATTACTAACTACATGGATATTAATTTGCATATTTTCTAAGTTATATCAGAACTAACAAAATATAAAGTAATACTTATATAGCTCTGTGTGGACCTCTCATTGATGAGGTTTTCCCCCTTGCGATTGGTGGCCATAAAGACGGTCACCATGTTAGCATCCTCACCCCTGTGCACCTGTTAAAAATATATTGTTTGTTATTAAAATTAAATATTTTATCTAATTGTTATTAAAGTATTATATATTGTAACCCATGTTCCATAATATTTTCAAAATTATTTTTAGTTATTAATTGTAAATATTTGTGTTAGAAAATAAAATTTATTTGAATTTCTATAAAAGGAAATTATAATTATTTTGAATGAAAGATTTTGTACGTATGAAAATATATTTTAAATGTTATTTGATAATATTAGATATTATTATTAAAGTATTATTATGATAAATTAATGGATTGAGATTTGATCAATCTAATTTATTTGATTTAAATTTAGGAAAAGATTTATTGGATTCCTAATCTTTATCTATTTAGGAATATTTTTACATATTTAAGGGGAGCCTTTCCTTTGCTTTTCTCTATAATACAATTCCTAAACCAACACACAACCAACAATCATATTCGTGTCCGCGTGTCTGTGTCCACCCCTATCATCCTCGTGTCAACCGTACCGGCCTCGGGTCCGACCCCAGGTGTTTTTTTACTATATCCAATCACAATACAAAATCGCAGTGTCTTTGTGTCCGACACGTCGGACACGAATATAATATTCAAATCCTAAATTCTTTTTGTCGTGTCCTATAACCCCGAATACGACACCAATTCTCAACCCGACACAACCTAAATTCTTTCTGCCGTGTCCTACAACCCTAAATTCTAAGCCACCTGCCATCCCGACCATAACCGTCCAGTTGCGACCACCGCCATTTGCCGGCGATCAGTCGATCCCCGCTGGCCTCCCTCGTTGGAGCCAACCATCCTCTACGACTTCTCGGCCACTGCCACATGCCACAACCACCACTACCTCCTTCTCCATTCACCATCCCTAGCCCCTCTTCCTTTCCTTGTCACCGCACCATTGCTGAAGCCAAGTTCACCGCCAGTGCCACCCTCGACTAAACCTTGTATTTCTTCCACCGCCAGCCACTAGTGCTGCCAATACCACCACCATCAAATCGTCACCACCATTACAACCATCTTCACCAAGGCCCCTACTTCGGTCGACTTTGGGTGCCTTTCGCGTATTGTGTCGATCAAAATAGGGGCTGAGGCTCCTCAGAAAGGTGCTAGGGTATTAGGGGTATTCGAAATGAAGGTTGTAGTATCCCATCCCTATATCGTACCCCATTTTCTATCCATGGGGTGCATGAAAAAGGAATATTGTCGCTATCGATTTAGTCCAGACCGATTGATCGGGATCGATTGAACGGAACCGATTGATCGGGATCGATTGAATCGATTGAACGAAACCGATTGAATTAAGTTCCTTTCCTCGTTAGGGAATGGCTTCTTAGAAATCAAGCCCCATATTCAGCAGGTTGTGCCTCGAGAATGGACTCTGCAGTTGAGTCGGAAGAGACCTCCCGTTGCTCTACTTTTTATTCCGCAATTGCTACTTTGGCTTTGTTTTTCCTGAATGCATTTTTGTGAATGTTTTGATAGTTTTCATGGCTTGCGTTTTCGAACTTCGCATTCTTATCGAACTCATTGAATGAGACAATTTTCTAATTAGTTGCTTATGTGATTTCAGGTGATCACGTAGGTGCCGCCTAAGGCAGCCAATGGATCTCTCGCCTCAATCAAACAATTAAGGTGAGTGGCTGACCCTTCTTCCCTTCGACCCTATTGTTCTCTAATTAATCGCTAAAAATGTTAGTAAAAATGCAAGGTCACAAATGCTTACTTTTAATGAACTGTTGCATGATTCCTCACTTACGCTCGCTATAGAACTGATATGCCATGAAACTTTTACATGCCTGCTATTTAAACAAAAGATAGACTTATTGATCAAATGATGCCACGACAAGGCGGGGCATGATAAAATGGTTAAGTCTTATAATATAGACCATGCTTGAGTAACTCGTTTAGTCTAGCAAGGTCATGGACAACTTGTGCACAAGGTAAAAGTTTTTTCGAACGACACCCGGGGCCACATGACCGATTCGACCTAGGAGAAACACGGTATAGCTGTACAGAATGTTAGCACAGGTTTTGCGGGGCCTTCCAGCGGGGCTCGCTACTTGTATTGAAAGGGTCCCGTCTAACAAAGCTATAAGTCAAAGATGGCTTGGAGGTCATCACATATGAAATTGCACATGATATGCTAGTAAATGATAACAATTGATAGAGAAGAATATGGTAAGTCTCACATTGCACGACATGCTCTATCGGGGGTAAGTTCTAGCGTATTTTACATTATGCCTATCATATGTATGTCTGAAATTTATTAGGATGGCCAGAAAGATCACAATTTTAAGTCATATAATTTCTTCAACCAAATGAGAGCATGGTACTTAATTAGCCGCGCACCAGTACATGTGAACGTACTGATCCTCGCTCTCCATAGGTACCCCGAACCAAAAAGGGCATGCCAACTAAACTCAATACGATGCAAGTTTATTTGAAGCCTCATCCGTAGATTGAAGGCTTGTTTTAATCCTTTTGAAGACTCCACATTCAGTTCAGAAGAAAGATGTCTCGACTCCCCATGATAGCATGTCTTTTGAATATTTTGCTTGGAAATGGGGATGTAATGTATGAAACTACTATCTCATCAGTGTTTATTTTATAATCGAGTCATGTTGTAAGCCTACATGGCAAGGATTGTAATAGAGTCTTGTAAATGATGTCTATTATTAATAAAAAGAAAGTTCCTTCTGTTTCATAATGTGTTGTTCAGTTTCTCCGTGTACTCTATTAGATAACCTTATGACTATGTCTTGTACGATCGCAAATTAGGTTCGCACGATATCATGCCCGGGAGACGATTATCAATTCTATGGAATCGACGCATGACATAATGGTATCAGAGCATGACTTTACATTCTTTGACTTTCCGTCTAACATCTCAAACCCTTGGCCTCATATCGATGAGATAAGTTGTTCCATACAGTGAGTCTGTAATATTTTGAGACTAATGTGTGTTGTCTTCGTATAACAGAAGTTTCGGAACCGGCAGAGACCGCGGTCTAGAACGAACATAGTGGCTCGAGGAGCTCGCGGGTCGGACCTTTTAACGATGCTATCGAGAGGATGTTGTGCATGTGGAGGCTCAGCAGAAATAATCTGAAAACCTACATCGGCAAACAGAGGTACGACATGACCAATTTGAAGCTCTCTTTGACGCACAATCTAAGATGCAACAAACGCAACTTACTACTTTGCAACAGATTGTCCAAATGATTATGGCCAATGACAACTCTACAACCGCGCCTGCTATCACCAAGCCTACAGTCTGACCCATCGAAGTTGACCCAGAGGAGCCCGTGCGTCAACCTGCAACACTGAGAAGTTACAAATTTGAAGTGTCAGAGTTCAAGAAAGCGTGTCGCACTTCCTTCAGCGGTACCAAAGGCCTTTATATGGCAATCGACTAATTGGAAGATCTGGAAGACCACTTCAACCTCCTCGACATTGAAGAATCCAAGCAAGTCGCCTGCGCACAAATTTAACGATGTTTAAATGCATACGACTGGTGGGCCGTGCACAAACGAGTGATCCGATGCGACAACAATTTAGCGCCGATGTCTTGGGCCATGTTCTGCAAAGCTTTCGAAGTTGAGTACCTTCCCTCAGCAGCTCGTCAAGAGAAGGAGAATGAATTCATGCAGTTGAGACAAAAGAATATAACGATACAACAATATACGGTATAATTCAGCAAATTATCCAAATTTGCTGGTGCATTTCTACATACATAGGAGTATCGCGTGCGATGATTCGAAGTTGGTCTGCGGCCCTCTATCGCTACTCATATGACAGTGCTAGAATACAATACAACGGACAATGCTCTGAATCTTGCTCTCCGCCTTGAGAGCCAGTACCCTTCTGTTATTGCCGACGTTGTGTACCACTCAAATCACAAACGTCCTAGCTATGCGGGAGTCAACAATAACGCCACAAAGTGTCCAAACAATGGCGGCTACAAAGGGCATAACCCATTACCTTATTGTACCAAGTACAACCACCTCGGACACCATGCCACCAACTACTATGTCTTCGACGGAGGATGCTTCTTCTATGGAAAAGGGGTCACCAATCTCGAGACTACATGGCTCGAAAACAGAACCAGAATGCCCTGCCACATCAACATCGTCTAGATAACCGTGGCC
The DNA here is from genome assembly GCA_029216955.1 of Iris pallida. NCBI lineage: Eukaryota > Viridiplantae > Streptophyta > Magnoliopsida > Asparagales > Iridaceae > Iris > Iris pallida. Next base: position 11,968,217 of record JANAVB010026000.1, on the reverse strand, counting down.
TGGCACCTCGAGCCCCCCAGCCCGTACATCAAAATGGCCAAGACTGTCGCCCCAATGCTTAGGGCCGCGTCTATGCCATGACTCAAGATGAGGCATTCGCCTTAGACACATTTGTGACAGGTATATTACTTTTCAATAATGTGCCTACTCGTGTACTATTTGATTCCGGTGCTATATATAGTTTCATATCGGTGAACTTTGCCATCGAGCACAAATTTTCCATGACACCTCTAGACCTTAACCTTAGCGTTAACATCCTGTCGGGTACACAACTACTTACATATATTGGCTGCAGAAACAGAATCATCTGTATTGGAGGTAAATAGGTGTATCTTGATGTGATAGTTCTAGATATTAAGGACTACGACATCATACTAGGAATGGATTGGCTCAGTATTTGCAATTCTAGCATCGACTGTGCAGGAAAAAAGGTTACCTTTCGTATACCAGGAGTGCCTGAATTCTGCTACTCGTGTGGTGAAGCATCGTCGACCTGCATGGTGATCTCGACAATTTTTGCTCGAAGGATGTTGCATTCCGGATGTGAAGGCTACTTGGCATCCGTTCGAAACATGCGATATGATGGTACAAATGCGGGTCAGACTGACGTTGTGGCAGAATTTTCTAACGTATTTTCGGATGAGTTGCCCGGCATGCCATCCGACCAAGAAATCGAGTTCATCATCGATACATTTCTCGATACCCGCCCAATTTTTAAGGCTCTATACAAAATGGCCCCTGCAGAGCTGAAGGAGCTCAAGATCTTGTTACAATAGTTGCTCGACAAAGGATTAATCCATCCTAACATTTTGCCATGGGAAGTGCCCGTGTTGTTCGTAAAGAAAAATGATGGATCAATGTGTCTGTGCGTCGACTATCAAAAATTGAACAAAGCCACCGTCCGGAACAAGTATCCACTTCCTCACATAGACTACTTGTTCGATCAACTATATGGCGCCTCGATATTTTTGAAGATTAATATTCGTTCAGGCTATCATCAACTCAAGATCAAGCCAGACGATGTACCGAAGTCAGCCTTTCGTACTCGATACGGCCATTTTGAGTTTTTGGTGATTCCATTCGGCCTAACGAACTGTCACGACCCGCACCCTAGAGTAAGGGCACGAGACATGGGTACGTCCAGCCTACGCTGCAGTGTCGGCGGTAGAACGCTATCCTAGGTCAAACATCTAACAATATAAAGGTACCTGTACAGTATATACACTCCGAATGGAGGTGACATAACAAATACAGTCTCAATCACATCTAAGGTAGAGTATAATAAAAGATAGATAAAACATAAAATCCAAAAAGAGATATAGCATGTAGAAGTCTGAGTGTCTAAGATACACAAACCCAAAAACGTCTCAAAGCTCAAATACAGTAATCCATAGAATAAATACATCTCAAGACAACTGAAATAACTATCTAAACAACCTCTAATGTGTCTCCTCTAGGCTAGCAGGCAACCTCCAAGCTATCTGTAAAATTTATTAACAGGTCCAGTCAGGACAGGAGCGAGCACAATATGTCTCAACAGATCATAGCAGGTTAGAAATATAAGCATGCAATAGAGTAAGATACAGGAAACTGAAAAAAAGTACAAAATGTAAACAGAGAAAGAACTGTAATAGAAATGTCTACTATAAATAGAGAACTAACAGTGGCTAGTGAGTTAGAGTACAATATAGACATGTGAATGGCATAGGAGATTCTGGGAACTATACTATAGAGTGATTCTGGGAACAACACTACTTAGATATTATTCACATGTCTACTTCTACTCCCCCGTACCCCAATTAATACACAAGGATCCAGCCAGGTTATGTTATGATCCATGCAATGGCCCACAAGGGGTGATACATGGTAGGCCCATAAATGGGTGATTCTAGGAATGTCCATAAATGGGTGATTCAAGGAAGACTCTGTGATCATGAGAGTACATGTCACAAGTGATCAATGAACCATGAAGCATAGTGATACACAATGTAAGTAAAACGCACAGAACATGTAGTATCCGATGCTCCCTGAGGGGATAACATCTCAAGAAGGGATCCATATAGTACTAATCTGTGTGACCAACGTGACAGTATCAAGTAAAGTAATCTAAAGCAGGAAAATAATTGTAACAGGATATAAAATGATCATAGAATGTACTCGCCTCGATTTGATTGGAGTCGACGTGCGCGACACGAACGTGTCGACACGAGGTAGGTACAATGCTATGCTCTACAAAGGGTTCCAGACGACGACACAGGCAGTCCCAAAGAGTCCAGAATAGTCCAAATAGCCTAATTTGGTATGTAAAAGTCTAAAATCAGGGTTTGGTACGATAATCAAATCAAAAAAAGAAAATGACTATCATAGACACGATTTATGATTTTATAAAAAGTACAACTAATTACAGATATTCTATTTAGAAAATTATTATATAATATTAGAAACTATTTTGATATTTATTTATAAATCATAATATATTTAGATATATGTTTTGAATATATATAGAAAACATTTTGTACCAAAACTCTAATTTATCAAATATAAATATTTAGGCCAAACTGGATACTAATAACAATAACTATTTAACTAAAATTTTTCCTAAATATAAATTAATAATTAATCAATAACATTAATAATACTAGTAATAATATTACAAATAATACCTTTAATAATAATAATAATAAAATAACTATAAATACCAAATTATTTCCACTATTATACAATATATATAAACTAATAATTTATACTATTATATATCAATCCATAAACTAATATATATATAAATATATATTAATACATAACTAATATATATACAAATATACATTAATCCATAAACATATATATATTATATATAAACCAATATATATTAAATTATACTAATATACATTACATATAAACAAATATACATTAACTATTATACATATATATTAAACTATTATACATTAACTATAATACAATATATATAAACTAATATATATATATATATATATATATATATATATATATATATATATATATATAAAACTAAACAGAGGGGGGCTGATCCCCAAAATTTCACAGAAGAAAGGAAAATGGGGGTTCAGTCGAAGGTGAGGGCTCACCATGGGGTTCTTGACGGGCAACCGGCGGGGGAGTAACGCCGGGTGGAGGGGCTCCGGCGCGGAGCGGCGCTAGTAGGGCGGATGCTCGTGGCGCGGGTCTACCGGATCTGGCCGACGGTGGGGTGGCGGAGCGCGGAGGAGAGGATCCGGTCAGGCGGAGCTCGCCAAGGGGCGGCGAGGGGTTTCCGGCGTGGAGTACCCGGCGGGAGGTGGCGACGAGCGGCAGGGTCGGTGTCGCACAGTGGCGGCCGGGCCAAGTGGGGCGCGCCATAGGCGGCTGATGGAGGGATTGCCCGGCGGTACGAGCGGAGGGACGGCGACGACCAGGTCTTCTCTCTCTCCCTCTCTATCTCTATGATGATTTCTAATTTTGGGGGAAAGAAGGGCGGCTGGAGGTTCCGGTGATGATGGTGGGCAGTGGTGGTTCGATGGGTTTTGGATGGTGGCGGTTATGGCGGTGGTGATGGCCATGTGTTGGCCGGAGGTAGATGTCGGGGTGGCCGAAGTGGTTTGGTCGAGCAGGGTGGTGGCGAATGATGGCAATGGTGAGGGTGGTGGTGTTGACAGGGGCGACGGCGGTGTGTCTTGGTGGTGGCGGAGATGGCTATTGGTGCTGATTTGGGCTGGTAGTCGGCGAGGACTGTCGGGTGGTCGGGGTGGTAGGGATGACGACGAGGTGGTGGTGGTTTGGGAGTGGCTATGCCGGGATGGCCGGGATGGATTGGAGAGGTGGTCAGGACAAGGTCGGGTGTAGGCAGCAAGGTGGCGGCTGATGGACATTTCTAGGGATGTGTGTAGGAATTTTAGGGTTTTGGGAATGTGTGTCTACTTATAGGGGAGTGGGAGAAAAATCCTAAAATATAAATGTAATAGGAAAATAGGAATATTAGTAGAAAAACTAACACTAACGCTAACTTAGATACTAAATGCTAACATATTGCTAGTTAGTAAATTAATTAGTTAATTAGTGCCAGTACATCACTAGCTAACTTAAATTAGAATTTTTAATAGCAAAATTTGTAAATAAATATAAGGAAAAATCAATTTCGAAAATATCATAAAAATATGAATTTGTTAAATAGATTATTTTTCTTTTAATTGAATTAAAAATATTCATAACTTATTGATTCAAGGAAAATGGCAAGAAAATTCCAATAGGATAAATTCGCATAAATAGTAGACCAAAACCAACAAGGACCGATAGCAATCACGGTCAAATTTGTTTTCCCAAAAATTAGAATTTGCACGTTTTTCGAGATTCAGAAAAATTCAGAGAAAAGGAAAAAATACAAATATTCGAAAATATCCAAGAATTCAATTAACGGAGGTTACAAATCTACCCTCCTTAAAAAAATTTCGTCCTCAAAATTTAAAGGTTGGCAAAGGAGTTAAAACATGATAGAAATTTAGGCAATAACTCAGACACGATCAAAAGGCAACGACCATGGCACGATCAAGATAATCAACTCAAAATTGTTTAAACACGACTATTGATTTGACACGATAGAATCATAGTATGATTAACATTGTTTAGACATAAATCAGGAATAAATTCAGATTATTTAGTCATGATCTTGATCATGGCTAAGAGAAACAAATGGATAACGAAATTCGAGTATAGAACGATCGGTAGTTAGATTGATAAAAATCGGACTCTAGGTCGTATAAGCACGATCAAGAAAATAAATTTCAAATTGACTTAGGCACGACTAGTGATTTTGTCATGATCGAAAGTCTAATGAGCATGATGAATTAGGTTATAAAATAGGATCGAAGTTCGAACGTGATTTAAAAATTTAGAATTGATTTAGGTTTTGGCACGATTCAAGATTTTGCTACAAAACCAAAACTTGGGTATACTTTAGGAATGGAACCCTAAGCAAGGTAACTATAGAATCGAATTTATGGCAGGAGCAGAAATTGGTTCAGACATAACCAAAGTCTAGATGCCGGCACGACTAACCAATCATATAGTTGTGACCGGGTATCAAGGTTGTTTTAGGCACAATGGAAAAATTAATTTTGATATGATCACTCAATTTATGACAAGTTCATAATCAAATCGGGTAGTCATGATAAAGGACAAAATTTTCAAGCATGATTTAGAGGCAAAATCGGTACGATAGTCATGGTCGTTAAAATCACGATCATAGGATTTATAGTCGTCTAGTCATGCCGGGTCATCTAGGCATGACTAATAACATGGAGTTTAGATATAATCAGGAAGTAAATCATGGTCAGAAAAGAGTTTGGGTACTAGTGTTAAAATCCGAACATGATCATAATCGTTAGTTCGACACGATCAAATATAAAGTCAGTCTAACCTTAGTCAAATAGTATTTTAGATATGATGAAGAGTATGGTAGTAGCCTAGGCATAACCCAACATCAATTTTCGGTACGATCAAGAATAGTATGAAGCTTAATCGCGATTGGAACAGAATTTAGTCATTTCAAGAATAAATCAGAGTTTACGCATAAGTGATATTGGTATCGATGTTTGATTACGATCAAAATTAAAATATTGACATGATAAAGAATAAGGCTAATTAATATTTGAATTTAGGTTCGAAAGATTTGAAATCGAGATTTTTGAGCACGAGCAATATATGATAGAGATCCAAGTCACGGTTGAATTTAAATCAGTTGAGTACGGTCAAGGATCAAGGCCATTGGTACGATAAGGGGTACTATTCAAGAAGAAAATCAAATCAAAAATTCAAGGAACGAATGTCAATAACATTGATATCCAATATATTAAGAATGTTTAGTCTCGATACGATTTAAGTTGATCAATTCTGGGAAATCAGGATTTGGGCAATATGGAGAACAAGATCATCGAAGTCTGAGCACGAGCATACAATGATGGAGATTCAGGTCACAATCAAATTTAATTCAATTGAGTACAACCCAAGATATTAATATGATAAGAAAAGATGATCGAAGTCGATTTGGTCGTGATTAAGGAAGCTAGGATTCAATAATGTTGAAAAACCTTTTAGGAAAAAACAGGAAAGATTTCATACGAAAGTCAAGTTAATCATCTCTCTCTGATACCATCAGTTTATCATTTGCCAATCATGTTTCTGTCTCACAAGCCCCAATATAAAATCAACCCTTATATGACTACCATCAAAATTTTATCCTTCCGTCGTAAAGATTTGACCTTGCCATGATCACCACAGGCTAAATTCCAATTTTCTAAAATATTTTCCATGAAACTTACCCCTCTATTTAGGAATCAACACTTATTCATTTAATCAAATTTCCAAATTCTTTCACCTCGTTCTAAATTAGATCCGAAACCTCTAAATCCAGTTTATGAAATCCTTGAACTTGTTTAAATCGAGTCTCGTATTTACTCAACTCCAATACCACTATGTCATACAAAATTTATTCTTATTTATAAATCAACCTTCATATTTCTTCAACGTTCACCTTTAAATATTATCCTTTTTGAATTTTATAATTTTCCCCAATTATCTAAAAATAATTCCTATGACTTAAAATCCTTGTGTTCTCTCTATCTCTAGTCACCCTCTTACAATATCCAGTTTAATTTCGCATAATCATTGAATACAATTAAATTCTCCTTTCCATTTCTAAATTTCTACTTAGCCTTAGAGTAAAAGTTCCCAAGAATCAATAACCAAGATTTTCTAAGTTCTCAAAACTAGGTTGACCTTGAATATCCTCATTAGTTTTTTTTTTGAAATACCTCCATGAAATTGATAACATTTATCTCTCGATTCCATTATAAACCCTTACCACATCTCCATCTCAAATTTTCATATTGACACCCAAACATTTTGATTCCTACAAAATCATTATATGATAACCAAATTGTCATTTTCGAACTAGATGATTTACGTCACTTCCTCAACATTTCTTAGGTAAAATGATATGAAGATTTAAGGGTTTCAAAGTATAGATGACAGAATTAAATGCGAGACAGCGAATTGATGTAATCAGCACAGTTATATAAGACAAAGAATGATGGTAATAAAATGTTGGCAGGAAGAGAATGATAATAGAATCTGTTCTGCTTATCTGTTTAAAAGAAGGAACCATTTTGAAACCAGAACTATAATATCAAATCCAAGATAAGGTCTTAGCAAAAATCATCGATTCATTGTATTATGAAGAAATTTATAGCAAAGTTACACAAGGTTTATAATAACACCTAAAGCTACTCCTAGGTTAAATAATGAGAAACAAACAAAACAAATAATATTTTTTTTTTGAGAATGACTGAAACAAAAGTAGAAAAAACATGTTCAAGAACATTTAAGGTACAATCTGATAATCATATGCGTCTATCCAAAATTATGGTACTCTAAATCCTCGTCATACTAGTAAGTAAGGCTACGATAATCACAGAGTCCTCGACTAAGACACATACCTCTAGTATCATGGTATTTAAAATTTTTGCGATGCCGCTAGCTTGGCTGCAAAAATCTTAAATTCTCACACCCGAGAAATATATCCAAAATTAGACTATATGTCCTCACCATGCTTGCTAATGTGACTGTAGAAGACTAGATTCCACAACTGAGATGACCTAGCCCATATAATTTCATCTTGACAAAATTAAATTAAATCAACAATTGATACCAAAAATCAAATTCATTTACTAACCAAGAAAGATAAATATAAACTATTAAAATCAAATTTATCAACGAACATCATGATTCAAAACTGAACAATAATCCATCAAATCATATAAATATAAACTCGGATGCAACAGACAACATCAAGATTCAAAATTCATCAATCATCCATCCAAAATCAATAAATACAAACTCAAATTCAACAATAATCCATCAAATCAAGTTCAATAACAGGAAGTAAAGATAAATCAAATCAAGGGAAGAAGAATTTTCAAATCGAAGTTAAAATAAGATTCTCAAGAGTCGTCCCAGGAATCTCTCAAGGGATCCTAACTGTGATTGAGTACCTTCAAAAATATATTCTAATCCTACTGCAGGATGTAGTGATACTCTAGTTCGAATACCACTACACTAACTCGACCTGCATAGGCTACCACTAAAAACGTGTCACGAACCGTACCCTAGAGTAAGGGTACGAGACGTGGGTACGTCCAGCCTACGCCGCAGTGTCGACGGTAGAACGCTGTCCTAGGTCAAACATCTAACAATATAAAGGTACCTGTATAGTATATACACTCCGAATGGAGGTGACATAGCAAATATAGTGTCAATCACATCTAAGGTAGAGCATAATGAAAGGCAAATAAAACATGAAATCCAAAAAGAGATATAGCAGGTAGAAGTCTAAGTGTCTAAGATACACAAACCCAGAAATATCTCAAAGCTCAAATACAGTAATCCATAGAATAAATACATCTCAAGACAACCGAAATAACTATTTAAACAACCTCTAATGTGTCTCCTCCAGGCTAGTAGGCAACCTCCAAGCTATCTGTAAAATTTATCAACAGGTCCAGTCAGGACATGAGCGAGCACAATACATCTCAACAGATCATAGCAGGTTAGAAATATAAGCATGCAGTAGAGTAAGATACAGAAAACTGAAAGAAAGTACAGAATGTAAACAGAAAAAGAACTGTAATAAAAATATCTACTATAAATAGAGAACTAACAGTGGCTAGTGAGTCAGAGTACAATATAGACATGTGAATGGCATAGGAGATTCTGGGAACTATACTATGGAGTGATTCTGGGAACTACACTACTTAGATATTATTCACATGTCTACTTCTACTCCCCCGTACCCCAATCAATACACAAGGATCCAGCCAGGTTATGTTATGATCCATGCAATGGCCCACAAGGGGTGATACATGGTAGGCCCATAAATGGATAATTTTGGGAATGCCCATAAATGGGTGATTCAAGGAAGACTCTGTGATCATGAGAGTACATGTCACAAGTGATCAATGAACCATGAAGCATAGTGATACATAATGTAAGTGAAACGCACAGAACATGTAGTATTCGATGCTCCCTGAGGGGATAACATCTCAAGAAGGGATCCATATAGTACTAATTCGTGTGACCAACGTGACAGTATCAAGTAAAGTAATTTAAAACAGGAAAATAATTCTAACAGGATATAAAATGATCAGAGAATGTACTCGCCTCGATTTGATTGGAGTCGACGTACGCAACACGAACGTGTCGACACGAGGTAGGTACAATTAATGCTATGCTCTACAGAGGGTCCCAAACGATGACACGGGCAGTCCCAAAGAGTCCAGAATAGTCCAAATAGCCTAGTTTGGTATGTAAAATCTAAAAATTAGGGTTTGGTACGATAATCAAATCAAGAATAGAAAATGACTATCATAGACACGATTTATGATTTTATAAAAAGTATAACTAATTACAGATATTCTATTTAGAAAATTATTATATAATATTAGAAACTATTTTGATATTTGTTTATAAATCATAATATATTTAGATATATGTTTTGAATATATATAGAAAATATTTTGTACCAAAACTCCAATTTATCAAATATAAATATTTAGGTCAAACTGGATACTAATAACTATAACTATTTAACTAAATTTTTTCCTAAATATAAATTAATAATTAATAAATAACATTAATAATACTAGTAACAATATTACAAATAATACCTTTAATAATAATAATAATAATAAAATAACTATAAATACCAAATTATTTCCACTATTATACAATATATATAAACTAATAATTTATACTATTATATATCAATCCATAAACTAATATATATATATAAATATATATTAATATATAACTAATATATATACAAATATACTTTAATCCATAAACATATATATTATTATATATAAACCAATATACATTATATTATACTAATATACATTAGATATAAACAAATATACATTAACTATTATACATATATATTAAACTATTATACATTAACTATAATACAATATATATATATACTAATATATATATAAATATATATTAATACATATAACTAAACAGAGGGGGTTGATCCCCAAAATTTCACAGAAGAAAGGAAAAGGGGGGGTTCAGTCGAAGGTGAGGGGTCACTATGGGGGTTCTCGACGGGCAACCGGCAGGGGAGTAATGCCGGGCGGAGGGGCTCCGGCGCGGAGCGGCGCCAGTAGGGTGGAGGCTCGGGACGCGGGTCTACCGGATCTGGCGGCGGTAGGGTGGCGGAGCACGGAGGAGGGGATCCGGTCAGGCGGAGCTCGCCAAGGGGCGGCGAAGGGTTCCCGGCACGGAGTGCCCGGCGGGAGGTGGCGACGAACGGCAGTGTCAGTGTCGCACAGTGGCGGCCGGGCCAAGTGGGGCGTGCCATGGGCGGCTGATGGAGGGATCGTGCGGCGGCACGAGCGGAGGGACGACGACGACCATGTCTTCTCTCTCTCCTTCTCTATCTCTCTATGATGATTTCTGATTTTGGGGGGAAGAAGGGCGGCTGGAGGTTCCGGTGATGATGGTGGGCAGTGGTGGTTCGATTGGTTTTGGATGGTGGCGGTTATGGCGGTTATGGCGGTGGTGATGGCCGTGTGTTGGCCGGAGGTGGATGTCGGGGTGGCTGGAGTGGTTTGGTCGGACAGGGTGGTGGCGAATGATGGCAATGGTGAGGGTGGTGGTGTTGACAGGGGCGGCGACGGTGTGTCTTGGTGGTGGCGGAGATGGCTATTGGTGGTGATTTGGGCTGGTGGTCGGCGAGGACTGTCGGGTGGTCGGGATTGTAGGGATGACGGCGAGGTGGTGGTGGTTTGGGAGTGGCTGTGCCGGGATGGCCGGGATGGATTGGAGAGATGGGCAGGACAAGGTCGGAGGTAGGCAGCAAGGTGGCGGCTGGTGGTCATTTCTAGGGATGTGTATAGGAATTTTAGGGTTTTGGAAATGTGTGTCTATTTATAGGAGAATGGGAGAAAAATCCTAAAATGTAAATGTAATAGGAAAATAGGAATATTAGTGGAAAAACTAACACTAACGCTAACTTAGATATAACTGCTAACATATTGCTAGTTAGTAAATTAATTAGTTAATTAGTGCCAGTACATCACTAGCTAATTTTAATTAGAATTTTTAATAGAAAAATTTGTAAATAAATATAAGAAAAATCAATTTCGAAAATATCAAAAAAATATGAATTTGTTAAATAGATTATTTTTCTTTTAATTGAATTAAAATTTTTTATAACTTATTGATTCAAGGAAAATGGCAGAAAAATTCCAATAGGATAAATTCGCATAAATAGTAGACCAAAACCAACAAGGACCGATAGCAATCACGGTCAAATTTGTTTTCCCAAAAATTAGAATTTGTACGTTTTTCGAGATTCAGAAAAATTCAGAGAAAAGAAAAAATACAAATTTTCAAAAATATCCAAGAATTCAATTGACGGAGGTTACACGAACACCCCCGCTTCCTTCATGGATCTAATGAATCGGGTGTTTCGACCCTTCCTTGATAAATTTGTAGTGGTCTTTATCGACGATATTCTCGTCTACTCGAATAACAGGGCGCAACATGAATAACATCTGCGGACCGTACTCCAGATTCTTCGAGAGAATCAGTTGTATGTAAAGCAGAGCAAGTAGAAATTTTGGCAGAATAGTATATCATTCCTTGGACACATCATTTCATCCGAAGGCATTGCAGTCGACCCAAAAAAAGTTGAAGCCATTGCTGATTGGAAGCGGCCTACGTCAGTTAGTGAGATTCAAAGTTTTCTTGGCTTGGCGGGATACTACAGACGCTTAGTGAAAGATTTTACGAAGATTGCATCGCCCTTGACTCACCTCACTCAAAAGGGAGTAGTGTATGAGAGGTCGGACGACTGTGAATCTTCCTTCCAGGAGCTGAAACAACGGCTCGTTTTGGCCCCTATACTCGCTCTTCCAGATGGGACTGAAGGATTTCAAATATTCAGCGATGCTTTAGGCCAGGGCTTGGGATGTGTGCTTATACAGTGAGACAAGGTGATCTCCTTGGCCTATAGACAGTTGAAGCTGCACAAGAAGAACTATCCTACGCATGACTTGGAGTTTGCAACGATTGTGTTTGCGTTGAAATTATGGCATCACTATCTTTATGGTTTGGCTTAAGCAATCTATACCGATCACAAAAGCCTAAAGTATCTCTTCACTCAAAGGGAACTAAACTTACAACAGAGGCATTGGCTAAAACTGATCAAAGACTATGACTAGACGATCGATTACACGCTGGATAAGGGAAATGTTGTGGCAGATGCTTTGAGTCGAAAATATACTACCTCGCTATCCATCAATAGCAGACTACTTCAGGACTTAGAAAAGATGGGAATCGACCTCTGGGTTTGATTCATGGGAGGTCAGTTGGCACAACTACGGTTAGAGCCGAGTTTGCAGGAAAAGACCAAGACCGCTAGAAGGGCGATCCGTACCTGAAGAAGAAGCAAGAGTTGATTTCAACAGGGAAGGCAACCGACTTTGCGGAAGATGAGACCGATGTGCTACGATTGAAGGGCAGACTATGTGTTCCAGATGACTCAAAAATATGAAAGAAGATATTATCGGAGGCGCACTATGCAGAATATTTTTTACATCCAGGCAGCACCAAAATTTACAAGGACCTCCGTACAACATTCTAGTGGCATGGGATGAAGAGAGATGTGGCAGCCTTCGTATCATAAATATATGACCTGTCAGCATGTGAAAGCTGAGCATCAGAGGACGGATAAGTAGATGCAGAACCCGACGATTCCGAAATGGAAGTGGCAGCACATGTGCATGGATTTTATTGTTGGTCTGCCGAAGACGTCATAGAGAAATGATGCCATCTGGGTCATCGTCGATCGACTAACTAAGTCATTGTACTTTATTGGCATCATAGTTACTTGGTGCGTCGATTGTCTGGCTCAGATTTATCTTAACAAAATAGTGCGGCTATACGGAGTTCCAGTATCCATCGTCTCTAATCGGGATGCACGGTTTCTATCGCATATTTGGAGTGCATGAATCAAAATTAGATTCTCGAACACATTGGTACCAAGTTGAATTTTAGCTCGGCTTACCATCCCCAGACCAATGGTCAAACGGAGCATGTGAATCATATTCTCGAAGACATGCTACGGCTCTGCGCAATTGTGTGAAACCCTGATTTTCAATTCATTGGATTTTGCCAGTTGATGATAATTAGTTTGGTTATTATTATTATTTATTATTTATTATTATTATTATTATTATTATTATTATTATTATTATTATTTATTAGTCGGAATTAGGAAAAGATATATTTTTAAAATAATCGTTGATTTTTGATTGTGGCCCCGCCCCGATCCCATGACCGGAGTCTGACCCGAGTTCGAACACAGTTTCCCGGAACCCATTCCCGATCCGAACCCATTCTTTTACTTCTTTTAAATCCTAATTATTTATTATTATATATTAGTTAAAAAAATAATTAAAACAAACTGGCTTGGTCTCCCACGACCAAGCCAGCACCCCAATTCTTTTCCCCATTCTCCTCTCCTCCACAACTCTCCAACCCCTTCCTTAATTCCCTCACTCACGAACACACCTCACAGCAACACTTCTCCCACGTTCCCATTTTAAACCACCTCCACCACCCCAACCATTCACTCCCAAAACCTCCCCCTTCACTCTCATTTCTTCACAAAAACCTCTCTCTCTCACTCTTCTCTTCCCCTCCAGTATATCCCCAACCCGACCCCGAGCCCAAGCCCAGCCGCGCCCCTCCGGCGACCTCGCCACCAACCCACGTCACCTTCGGCCGCCCTTCCGTGCGCGCCCAGCCGGCCGATTCCGTGCGCCCCAACCCGCGCGCCGCCTCCTGAGGCCCGCACGTCGCCCCCGCCGGCCAGATCCGCCTGCGGCTCGCCACCAGCGCCTCCCGGCCGCCCCGTACCGGCCGACTCCCCATCCATGCCTCCCTCAGTGCTTTCGCATGCGCCCTCGGTCGCCCCGTGCTCGGCCAGCGCCTTTCGGCCGTTCCCCGCCGTGCCCTAGCCCCGGTGCCGCCGATTTTGCTTCGGCAATTTCGGCCAGACCCCGCCCCGGTCTCCGTACACCTTCCGTGTGCGTTTTGCTGCTTCAACATCGCTGTCCAGCACTGTTCCGGTGGTTTCCCGCTGCTGTCCACGAGTTGGGACTTTCCCGAGTCCACGGGAACGTGGCTTTCTATCTCTATTATTGCATCTGAGAGCTCTAGCCGAGCACCCGAGGTATATTTCCGTATTCCCGTGTCCCTTCCCAGTATGTCGATGATGATTTTGGTCTCCGATCCCGTTACGGGATTCGATTTAGACGATTTCGATTTCAAAAATTTTTGAAGTTTATTTCGGTAGAAATTATGCTGTGATTGGTTTTGGTTTTAAGCTTTGTGACTTCTCGGAAATTCTGAGTTAGTTCGGCAATGCTCTGAGACTTTCGGATTTAGTTCTGTGGTTTTGAGATCTTCGATTAGTTTCAGAATTTTTGAACTATTATGTGGGTTCAGTGATATTTTTGGGTTTTCCGAATTTCTTTTGGAAATGTTCTGTGTTGGGTTTATATATTTATTTTGTGGTGGAATTGAATTCATGGGTTATTTTCCTGGTTTGGGATATTATTTGTGTGGTTGGCACAACTTCCCAGTATTGGGTTATTCCAGATATAGAGGAAATGCTGCCCAATTTCGTAAACTTATATATATATGATTTTCAAAACTGGTTTTCCAAAAAGGTTTATTAAATGAATTTTTTCGGGTGACGACCGTACCGGTCAATGGGCTCTAGTAAAATGCAAATGAAACCAGTCATTCTGGACGTTGAGACATTAGCTAAGAATGATAATTGGACCAATCTGAGACTCTTTAATATTATATTTATATTTACAATTATTTTCAGAACAGGTACTGCTGTTAATATTTTCGGTGCAGGGCTTCGACCTGCTGAATGGACCGCTTCCTGGCGTTCACGATTCACCTGAGTTTTATTATTATTCTTAATTTTGATTTATGTAAAGGTTGTAAGGGCATAAGCCCAGTTTTCTATTTTCTTTGCTGCGATCCTGTATTGTGTAGAATAGATTTTATTTATTTTCTGGGATGTTGGTTTGTCGATAGACTCGTAAAATATTAAAAAGACATTATTTTTGGATATAGAAAATTATAACATTTTTCTCACATTAAATAACTAGTAAAATTACAAGTTTGTATTGTTTAAAAAAATTCACATCTTCTCATTTAAGAAAAATCTAGTTTTATATATATTATGAAAAATACAAAGTTTTGCCAAATTAACCAGTAATTGTCATTTTTCCAATTAATCAATAACCGACTTATTTTAATTAAATAACAACGAACGTACAATTGCGACGTTAGACAATTTTTGGTAGAATAATTAATAAACTTAAAACCTAACTAGGGTCTACTTCTAGAGATTGTAGCTAGCACACCTAGAATGGTTTCATATTGGTTCTAAACCAAGGTTCTCAACTTTAGGATCTCGGAGACGAACCTGACATCCTCTTCGGACCCGACTTTACCGATCCAGTCAACTAAACAGAGACAAGTTATGGTTATGTTTTCTTATATTTTATTTAGTAATTGTCTAGCTGCATGCTTAAACCACATTGCTACACGGAACCCTCTCATAGGGTTCAGATATTAATTGATTGATTGTGGAGATTGAGGGAATAGTGTAACATTTATGACCAATACCCCTCATTTACATATTGTGCGAGCTTACCCCTCTTACACACGGGGATAAGCCGTATCGCGTCGCTAGGACGCAATTGTATAACCCAAGCCGGTCATAGACGATTACACATTCAAATCACATTGTTTTCAATTACATAATGCTGGAAAATATTGTTTAAACTGTTTAGCCTACAGTTTTCCATTATTACTTGAAATATGAGATACATATTTGTACTTGCTCCATTCTGACTGGAGACAACATTTTTAGGTGATATTGAGGATGTCGAGCTATTGTACAATAGCTATTATGACCCGGTTTTGTACCCTGTGGTGTTGCCGGAGTCCCCCTTGGAGGACGCAGGACCTGAGGCCGATGAGCCGACCTCTTAGCTATTTGTTTCCAGTTTTCTAGTTTTGTTGTTTTGGAATTTTGTTAATTTGAATTCAGCATTTCATTTCAGTTCTTATATTCCAGTTGTACTTTTCAGATGTTGAATAAAAGTTTTAAAATTTCTGTATATTGAGTTGTGACAAATGTATAGTTGTTGTTGTGAACACCTGCATATAGAACAGCTTACTGCCGCCATCTCACAACGGTGTAGGCTGGGCATGATCCGGTTCGACCCAGTAATTTGGGATCGGGTCGTGACATGTTTTAGTGATGGCCCATACAAGTCCAAAACAACAATTTAGGAAAACATACCTAGAAACAATTAGAACACTAAAACATTGATTTGTCACAACATAGGTCAGAATTATATATATATAAATATATTTTTTGATTATAGACGGGTAGGATACCTTGCTTATGTTTGCATCCTAAACCTTCTAGAGTATGGCCAAAGGAAAGACCACCCGTTCCGACCCTGCTGAAGATGAGGTATCATCTACCAATCACACCCCATCTCCTCAAGCACGTCGGGACCCACCTCCTTTGCAGCTGACTGACCGTCCCCATGCTGTACCAACACCCTGCCCCGTTTACGCTACTACAGCGCAAATGGTAGAACCGGTGCTTCCCCGGACTGAGCCACAGTCCCCTGCGGTAGTACCCGCACCAGCTGCTCCACCAGTACCCGTGGATCCCACCGATTTCGTGGGCATGCTACAAGGAGTGCTTGAAGCCCGGAGAGCCCAAGCAGAAGCTCATCGTGAACAGACTGCAGCCCAAGCTGAAGCCCATCGCGAGCAGATCGCGATCATGAGAGAAGGCATGGAGAATGCCCACAACATGGCTATGGCTTCCCTCGAGAGAGGAAGAACAGCTTCATTGGAGCCACGACCAGCCAAGGTAAACATAAATCCAGGAGTTAAGTTATGTATCATTAAGGCCATTCTTTTGATAAGAGGCGTATTATTATGTGAAGGTCGGAGATATATAGAGTTTCAAGAAGCAGGGCCCTCGACCTTTCAAAGGAACTGAGGGAATCATCTACACCGACGAATGGCTAGACAGCATGGAGCATCTCTTGAGCGTCGCTCTACTTCCAGAGGACCTCAAGACCGAAGCAGTAGGACTCCAGCTGCATGATGTGGCAAGCACCTGGTACCGGAATGAACCCCGACTCCAGGACAAATAGCTTGACTGGGACACCTTGAAGTTCTTTCCAATATCTGAGTTGCGGGAGATGGAAAGACAGTTCCAGGACCTGAAGCAAGGGAACATGACGGTTGGAGAGTATGCGGCAGAGTTCGGCCGGCTTAGCCGCTTTGCCAAGAACTTAGTTGCTGACCCCAAGGATCGTGCTGAAAGATTCAGGTATGGACTAAGGGAAGAAATTTGCACCCCTGTGATCGCAGGCGGCGCCAAGACATATGAGAAGATTATGATACGAGCTCAGGACGTAGAGAAGAGCCAGCCTTCTCGTTCAAAAAGGGAGTATCCTGGAACTAGCAACTTCCAGGGTAACCAGAAGAGGCCCAACAACAACAGGTCTTCGTACCACCACCAGCAGCACCATCAGGCAAGAACCAGTGACAGACCTCCTCAGAAGCAGATCTCTGTCTGCGACTACTATAAGAGGCCAGAACACCAAGCGAACATCTGCAGGATGAAACTGGGATACTGCCTAGTTTGTGGGTGTGCCACCCACCAAGTGAGGGACTGCCCTACAGCATTCAACCGGACAGGAGCAACTCAACAAAGAGCTCCTCTATCCACTCAGCAACAACGGTTCAGACAACATCAACAGAAGACCGGGCGAGCTTTCGCCCTAGCAGCAGACGAGCAAAAACCAGAGCAGGAACCCACCGCTGATGTCATCACAGGTTACATTTATGTGTTTTCATATCCTGCTCTAGCATTATTTGATTCGGGTGCATCAAACAGTTTCATATCATCAAATTTTATTTCCGCACACCACCTAGATACGGGACTTAGCAAGATGATTAGTAGAGTTATGACCGGTGGTAGACCCATACCCATCACCGAGGCTTGTAACTGTCCCATAACTATTCTAGGCCACAAATTCTTAACACCCTTACTTGTGATGCCCTTGCCCAACTATGATGTAGTCCTAGGGATGGACTGGTTAAGTGAGAAGCATGCGCTGATAGATTGTCACAGAGGATGTGTAATCTTCAGCCTACCAGAAGAACCGGAGTTTGAAATCTCTCGAGCTCCGGAAGACATGAAGAGTGTTACCTACTCCTCTATCACCGAAGAACCCGGGCCTCCTCACCCTATCATAGCGAAATTCATGGACGTCTTTCCAGATAGTCTTCCAGGATTGCCGCCAGATCGAGGTGTGGAATTCGCCATCGACCTAGTACCCGACTCTTTCCCTATTTCGCGTGGATGCTACAGAGTCAACCCCAAGGAGGCAAAGGAGATGAAGGACCAGATTGACGAACTGAAGGCCCTGGGATTTATTAGAGACGGGGCTTCACCCTGGGAAGTACCAGTTTTGTTCGTACCCAAGAAGGATGGAACCGTGCGGATGTGCATTGATTACCGGGCGCTGAATAACATCACCATCAAGAATAAGTACCCTCTGCCCCAGATCGACGACCTGTTTGATCAACTGAGTGGAGCTAAGGTATTTTCGAAGATAGATCTTAGGTCTGGCTACCATCAAATCAAGGTCAGGAAGGAGGATATTCCCAAGACGACGTTCAACACCAAATATGGTCAGTATAAATTTTTGGTCATGCCGTTTGGACTGACGAATGCCCCTGCAGTACTCATGAACCTTATGAACAAGGTCTTCCATGAATATCTGGATCAGTTTGTTGTTGTCTTCATCGATGACATTCTGATCTACTCGAAGACTGAAGAGGAGCATGAAGGGCACCTGAGGAAAGTTCTGGAAACTTTAAGGAAGGAGAAGCTCTATTGTAAGCTATCTAAATACGAATTCTTCTTAGACAAAGTAGATTTTCTTGGCCATGTTGTCACAGGAGAAGGAATTTTGGTGGATCCAATGAAGATAGTTGCTATTGAGAAGTGGACTGCACCAAGTTCAGTTGTAGAAATCAGAAGTTTCTTAGGTTTAGCTGGCTACTACCAAAAATTTGTGAAGGATTTCTCTAGGATTACTGAACCGATGACGAAGCTCACTAGGAAGAACAAAGAATTTGTTTAGTCGGAAGCTTGCCAGTCAGCATTTGAGGAACTGAAGAAGAGGCTTACAACGGTGCCGATTCTTGCGCTACCCTAAGGTACCGGTGGTTTCTCAATTTATAGTGATGCTTTCGGTAAGGGATTGGGCTGCGTTCTTCAACAACACGGGAAAGTAATTACTTACGCATCTAGGCAATTACGGACTCATGAGAAGAACTATCCCACACATGATTTGGAGCTTGCAGTGGTGATATTTGCATTGAAGCTATGGAAGTACTACCTTTATGGAGAGAGAGATTGGAAATATTTACAGACCACAAAAGTCTTAAATATGTTTTCACTCAGAAGGAGCTGAACATGCGACAGAGACGATGGCTGGAGCTAATGAAGGATTTCGATATCAACCTGCAGATCATCCGGGTAAGGCTAATGTTGTTGCAGATGCACTTAGTCGATACCCGATGGCAATGTTCTTGACCAAGGAGCGTCATTTGCTGGAGGACATGGAAAAGCTTGGACTGGAGATTGTACTGTCCGAAGAAGAAATAAAGAAACTAGGAAGAGAAGCCATTGTACCAGGAGCTGATTCAACAATGATGCAGTTGCACGTGCGTTCAAGTCTAATGGACAGAGTCAAGGAGGCATAATTCCAAGACGAGACGCTTTGCAAACTCAGAGATCAAGCGCTGGCGAGAACACTTGAAGGATTCTCAATTGCCAGCGACGGAGCACTGAAGTATGGTACGAGGCTGTGCGTACCAACTGGCGAACTGAGGAACGAGCTGATGCAAGAAGCGCACCAGTCGCAGTATTCCATACATCCAGGAGCCAACAAAATGTATCGGAATATACGTACTATAGTGTGGTGGTACAGAATGAAGAAGGACGTATCCAGGTATGTAGCTAGATGATTAATTTGTCAACAAGTGAAAGCTAGCAGACAGAGACCAGCAGGACTTTTGCAGCCGTTAGACATCCCGGAGTGGAAATAGGAGCATATAACGATGGACTTTGTGTCAGGACTGCCTCGATCCCAAGGAGGGAAGGATGCCATTTGGGTTATCTTGGACCGACTGACGAAGTCAGCCCACTTTATTCCTTTCAAGGTGGGTCTATCCACTAAGAAGTTGGCGGCACTGTACATGCGGCACATCTACCGAATTCATGGAGTTCCGGTAAGTGTTGTGTCTGACAGGGATACCAGGTTCACCTCTCACTTCTGGAAGAGCTTGCATGACAGCTTGGGAACGCAATTGAATTTCAGCACCGCCTACCATCTCCAGACGGACGGACAATCAGAGAGAACAATCCAGACGCTAGAAGACATGCTGAGATCCTGTGTCTTGGAATTTGGAGGGTCTTGGGAAGACCATTTGCACTTGGTAGAGTTCTCCCACAATAACAGCTACCAAGCTAGCATCTGTATGACACCGTTCGAGGCACTCTATGGATGTCATTGTTGTACTCCACTTGCTTGGGATGACGTAGGAGAACGAGTATTGCTTGGAACTGAGATGGTGACCGATGTAGTAGAGAAGGTAAAGATGATCAAAGACAAGCTTAGGATTGTCCAGGACAGACAGAAGCATTGGGCCGATAGCAGCCGACGGCCGTTGGAGTTCGAAGAAGGTGACAGTATGTTCGTGAAGATCTCCCCTGCCAGAGGAAACATCCGTTTTGGCAGGGCAGGAAAGGTAAGCCCTAGGTATATTGGTCCTTTTGAAGTACTTAACAGGATTGGAGAAGTGGCTTACCGGGTGGCTCTACCCCCAAGTCTCGAAGACGTCCACAACGTCTTCCACGTTTCACAGCTGAGACGCTATATCCCGGACCCGAGCCACATCTTGGACCATTCGGAGCTGGAAATTGGACCTAGCCTCACAGTGTCAGAGAAGCCAGTTGCAATATTAGAAAAAGGAGAGAAGAGAACCATAAACTCTGTGACGCCGATAGTCAGAGTTATGTGGCAGAACAACTCACCAGGCGAGTCTACCTGGGAGCGAGAAGACAAGATGCGGTAGCAGTATCCGTATCTATTTGAGAATTGAGGTAACCCCTATCCCTGCCTTTAATTTCGAGGACGAAATTTTCTAAGGAGGGAAGATTGTGAAACCCTGATTTTCAATTCATTGGATTTTGCCAGTTGATGATTACTAGTTTGGTTATTATTATTTTTTATTATTATTATTATTATTATTATTATTATTATTATTTATTAGTCAGAATTAGGAAAAGATATTTTTTTAAAATAATCGTTGATTTTTGATTGTGGCCCCGCCCCGATCCCGTGACCGGAGTTTGACCCGAGTTCGAACCCGGTTTCCCGAAACCCAATCCCGATCCGAACCTATTCTTTTATTTCTTTTAAATCCTGATTATTTATTATTATATTAGTTAAAAAAATTAAAACCAACTGGCTTGGTCTGCCACGACCAAGCCAGTACCCCCATTCTTTTTCCCATTCTCCTCTCCTCCACAACTCTCCAACCCCTTCCTTAATTCCCTCACTCATGAACACACCTAACAGCAACACTTCTCTCACGTTTCCATTTTAAACCACCTCCCCCACCCCAACCATTCACTCCCAAAACCTCCCCCTTCACTCTCATTTCTTCACCAAAACCTCTCCCTCTCCCTCTCCTCTTTCCCTCCAGAACATCCCCAACCCGACCCCGAGCCCAGCCGCGCCCCTCCGGTGACCTCGCCACCAACCCGCGCCACCTTCGGCCGCCCTCCCGCACGCGCCCAACCGGCCGATTCCGTGTGCCTCAACCCGCGTGCCGCCTCCCGAGGCCCGTACGCCGCCTCCGCCGGCCAGATCCGCCTGCGGCTCGCCACCAGCGCCTCCCGGCTGCCCCGTGCCGGCCGACTCCCCGTCCGCGCGTCCCCCAGCGCTTCCGCGCGTGCCGCCGGTCGTCCCGTGCCCGGCCAGCGCCTTTCGGCCGTTCTCTGCCGTGCCCTAGCCCCGGTGCCGCCGATTTTGCTCCGGCAATTTTGGCCAGACCCCGTCCCGGTCTTTCGCACCTCCCGTGTGCGCCCCGCTGCTTCAACAGCGCTGTCCAGCGCTATTCCGGTGGTTTCCCGCTGCTGTCCGCGAGTTGGGACTTTCCCAAGTCCGCGGGAACGTGGCTTTTTATCTCTATTATTGCATCTGAGAGCTCTAGCCGAGCACCCGAGGTATATTTACGTATTCCCGTGTCCCTTTCCAGTATGTCGATGATGATTTTGGTCCCCAATCCCGTTACGGGATTCGGTTTAGACGATTTTGATTTCGAAAATTTTTGAAATTCATTTCGGTAGAAATTGTGCTGTGATTGGTTTTGTTTTTAAGCTTTGTGAATTCTCGAAAATTCTGAGTTAGTTCGGCAATAATCTGCGACTTTCGGATTTAGTTATGTGGTTTTGAGATCTTCGGTTATTTTTAGAATTTTTGAACTATTATGTGGGTTCGGTGATATTTTCGGGTTTTCCGAATTTCTTTTGGAAGTGTTCTGTGTTGGGTTTATATATTTATTTTATGGTGGAAATGAATTCATGGGTTATTTCCCTGGTTTGGGATATTATTTATGTGGTTGGCACAACTTCCCAGTATTGGATTATTCCAGATATAAAGGAAATGCTGCCCAATTTTCGTAAAATTATATATATATATATATATATATATATATATATATATATATATATATATATGATTTTCAAAACTGGTTTTCCAAAAAGGTTTATTAAATGGATTTTTTCGGGCGACGACCGTACCTATCAATGGGCTCTAGTAAAATGCAAACGAAACCAGTCATTCTGGACGTTGAGGCATTAGCTAAGAATGATAATTGGACCAATCTAAGACTCTTTAATATTATATTTATATTTATAATTATTTTCAGAACGGGTGCTGCTGTTAGTATTTTCGGTGCAGGGCTTCGGCCTGCTGAATGGACCGCTTCCCGGCGTTCAGGATTCACCTGAGTTTTATTATTATTCTTAATTTTGATTTATGTAAAGGTTGTAAGGGCATAAGCCCAGTTTTCTATTTTCTTTGCTGTGACCCTGTATTGCGTAGAATAGATTTTATTTATTTTCTGGGATGTTGGTTTGTCGATAGACTCGTAAAATATTAAAAATACATTATTTTTGGATATAGAAAATTATAACATTTTTCTCACATTAAATAATTAGTAAAATTACAAGTTTGTATTGTTTAAACAAATTCACATCTTCTCATTTAAGAAAAATCTAGTTTTATATAAATTATGAAAAATACAAAGTTTTGCCAAATTAACTGGTAATTACCATTTTTCTAATTAATCAATAACCGACTTATTTTAATTAAATAATAACGAACGTAGAATTGCGACGTTAGACGATTTCCGGTAGAATAATTAATAAACTTAAAACCTGACTAGGGTCTACTTCTAGAGATTGTAACTAGCACACCTAGAATGGTTTCATATTGGTTCTAAGCCAAGGTTCTCAACTGTAGGATCTCGGAGACGAACCTGACATCCTCCTCGGATCCGACTTTACCGATCCAGTCAACTAAACAGAGGCAAGTTACGGTTATGTTTTCTTGTATTTTATTTAGTAATTGTCTAGCTGCATGCTTAAAACCACATTACTACACGGAACCCTCTCATAGGGTTCAGATATTGATTGACTGATTATGGGGATTGGGAGAATAGTGTAACGTTTATGACCAATACCCCTCATATTGCATATTGTGCGAGCTTACCCCTCTTACACACGGGGATAAGCCGTATCGCGTCGCTAGGACGCTATTGTATAACCCAAGCCGGTCATAGACGATTACACATTCAAATCACATTGTTTTAAATTACAGAATGCTGGAAAATATTGTTTAAACTGTTTAGCCTGCACTTTTTCATTATTACTTGAAATATGAGATACATATTCGTATTTGCTCCCTCCTGACTGGAGACAACATTTTTAGGTGATATTGAGGATGCTGAGCTATTGTACAATAGCTATTATGACCCAATTTTGTATCCTGTGGTGTTGCCGGAGCCCCCTTGGAGGACGCAGGACCTGAGGCCGATGAGCCGACCTCTTAGCTATTTGTTTCCAGTTTTCTAGTTTTGTTGTTTTAGAATTTTGTTAATTTGAATTCAGCATTTCATTTCAGTTCTTACATTCCAGTTGTACTTTTCAGATGTTGAATAAAAGTTTTAAAATTTTCGTATATTGAGTTGTGACAAATGTATAGTTGTTGTTGTGAACACCTGCATATAGAACAGCTTACTGCCGCCGTCTCACAACGGTGCAGACTGGGCATGATCCGGTTCGACCCAGTAATTTAGGATCGGGTCGTGACAAATTGACTTCAAGTCAAGTTGGGAAGACGTCCATCTACCTTTGGCCGAATTTGCCTACAATAACAGCTATCAATCCAGCATTCAGATGGTGTCATATGAAGCCTTGTACGGATGAAAGTGCAGATCACCCATTTGATAGGATGAAGTCGGGGAGCGGCAGATTCTTGGCCTGGAGCTGGTGGAACAGACCATGCAGAAAGTTTAGCTCATTTGAGAAAGACTGAAGATTTCACAGAATCGGCAGAAGAGCTATGCCACACCCACCGAAGAACCCTTGAGTTCTTAGAAGACGACCATGAGTTTCTGAAGGTAACATTGTCACAACCCGCTCCCGAATATTCGGATACGAGTCAGACATGCCCGACCTACGTTAGAAGACTTAACGCAGTAAGCGGTAAACATCTAAGGAAAACTCCAAGAATAACATGAAAGTAAACATCACAGCATCTAACCGTCCCAGAATGATCACCATAATCCACAAGTCATAATTCAATTTATACATGAAAGTACCAAAGATAAATCCAGTGACAGAAATAAAATACAACTATGAACTCTTAATATACAACATTTAGAAGTAAAGCTAAATGAAATATAAACTCTGGCCCATAAGGTGGAACGATATCCTCAAGTACACCTGCAACATATCAAGTCAGGAGTGGAGCAAAGTACAATTCTAGGTAATGAACAAGAACATCATGATATGGAAATGAGTACATGAGAACATGAAATATAAAGTACAGGAAAAGAACATGAAGTACAGGAATGTAAAATGCAGAAAGTACAGGAAATAAAGTACTAGAAGTAAATACTGAACCTAAAGTACAAGACATGACATATACACAATATTTGAAATACAACTAGCATATGTGACCGGCTGGGGTAAGCACAGAAATAAGCACATGAAATGGGTACGACTTAGGTCCCGCGTGCACGGTGCGAGGCCTAAGCTATCAACCTGAATTTCTGATCCTTGGATTTGGTCACATAGCTAGTGTATTTCCCCTTCCCGACCACAAGTAAGTACAAGAACATGAAAGTATAAGAGTACATGATATACCGTGTCACAATGTGTCACAAGGAAAGCACAGGATATAAATGTAAATGAACATAAAACCATAGAATGTACTTGCCTTGCTTTATAAGATCGGTGGAAGGAAGATAGTCTCTAGGTTCACCTGATGCAATTTGGGATTTGATTAAAAATCTAAATAATGGTACTAGCTTAACTATTTCTAACTAATTATCCAAGAATTCAACTCTACTAATAAACTGAATATATACACATATACATAAACTAGCTTAATGAATTAACCGTACATATATTACTAATTACTTAAGTAGAACCAATAT
The DNA here is from genome assembly GCA_029216955.1 of Iris pallida. NCBI lineage: Eukaryota > Viridiplantae > Streptophyta > Magnoliopsida > Asparagales > Iridaceae > Iris > Iris pallida. The sequence goes on along the minus strand of JANAVB010026000.1, from coordinate 11,942,216 downwards.
TATAATAGATCATAATAGTTAAGAAATAGTTTAGTAAAATAATAATTGGGATACATATATACCTAGTAAATGTATATAGCAACATACTATGATATTTTACTATCAAGGAAAATCCACATTTGCTTACTAACGATGATATTAACTAAAAAGTTTGCTTGGGCCAAACTAGTCCAAAATAGCATCACATTTAGAAAAACCCTTTAGTGCATCTCCTAAACCCATCATCAGCACTTATTAGCCTACAATCTCAAAAACTCCTTGGTCGAATTCAAGCAGCTCTTATCTTGCAAGCAATCGAACCTATACCTAGATTCATCCATTTCTGAAGCCAATGAGTGATCCAGCCCAATGCCTCCCAAACAGTTAATCTTGCTAAGTGAACCAACTCATATGCCCAGCTGCTACATACACAGAAATTATGCAACTCAACAATCTGAACTCAGCATTGTCCTGTACTGCAGTCAACCTTCCTTCAGCAATTCACAACAGCCCACACTATCACGACTCAAAGCCATAAACATTGCATCCTAGCAACCTGCATACACGAAGCCAAGTTCATATAGTTTATACACCAACCGAAAATCCAAACTCCATCACAACCTAAGTAATCCCCAAAGCTCATTACCAGGCACAAAGCCTATTGAATCCATACGCTTCAACACAACAAGTATAAATTGGAAGTTTACACACACAACCCAAAAATTATGAAATATGTAACCCAAAATCTACCAGGATTCACAAAATCATAGTCTACACAAAATGTAATAAAAAACAACATTCTCAACTCGAGTTCCAGTATCCATTATCTCTGATCGGGATGCACGATTTCTATCGCACATTTGGAGTGCGTGAATCAGAATTAAATTCTCGAACACATTGGTACCAAGTTGAACTTTAGCTCGGCTTACCATCCCCAGACCGACGGTCAAACAGAGCGCGTGAATCAGATTCTCGAAGACATGCTACGGCTCTACGCAATTGACTTCAAGTCAAGTTGGGACGTCCATCTACCTTTGGCCGAATTTGCATACAATAACAGTTATCAATCCAGCATTCAGATGACGTCGTACGAAGCCTTGTATGGACGGAAGTGCAGATCATCCATTTGATGGGATGAAGTCGGGGAGGGCAGATTCTTGGCCTGGAGCTGGTGGAACAGACCGTACAGAAAGTTCGACTCATTTGAGAAAGACTGAAGATTGTACAGAGTTGGTAGAAGAGCTATGCCACACCCATCGAAGACCCCTTGTTCCTAGAAGGCGACCATAAGTTTCTGAAGGTAACATCCATGCGAGGTGTCACCCGATTTGGAGCCAAAGGCAAGCTTAGTCTAAGATTTATGGGTCTTTTTAAAATTTTGAAGCAAGTCGCCCCAGTAGCTTACCAGATTATATTACCGCCCGTACTGTCGGGTGTGCACGATGTCTTCCATGTCTCTCAGCTGTAGAAGTACGTGCATGATCCGAGCCATATAGTAGATCTTGGTAAGCTAGATCTGAAGGCAGACTTGTCATATATGGAAGAACCGATCGAAGTCTTGGAGCACAAGGATAAGCTACTTTGAAATCGAGCAATCCCTTTCGTCCGCGTACTCGGGAGGAGCCATTCAGTCGAGGAGTCGACCTGGAAATTCCAGTCAGAGATGAGGGAAAGGTTTCCTTCATTGTTTTTCTAGCGGTAAGTTCTCTTCTTAAGTTTCAAGGATAAACTTTTTCTTAGTTGGTTATGGCGTAGTGCCTTGTCCCTACATCGTACCCCATTTCCCATCCACAAGGTGCACAAAAAAGAAATACTGTTGCTATCGATTTAGTTGGGACTGATTGATCTAGATCAATTAAATTAATTGAACGAGACCGATTGAATTAAGTTCCTTTCTCATTATGGAATGGCTTCTTCGGAATCAAGTCCCATATTCAGCAGATTGCACCTCGAGGATGGACTCTGCGGCTGAGTCGGTAGAGACCTCCCATTGCTATGCTTTTCATGTCATAGTTGCTTCTTTGGCATTGATTTTCCTGAATGCATTTTCGTAAATATTTTTAATGGTTTTTATGGCTTAAATTTTTGAACTTCGCATTCGTATCGAACTCATTGAATGAGACAATATTCTAATCAGTTGCTTATGCAATTTTAGGTGATCGCGTAAACACCGTCTAGCAAAGCCAACGGGTCTCTCACCTCAATCAAACAATCAAGGTGAGTGGCTGACCCTTCTTTCCTTCGACCCTATTGTTCTCTAATCAATCTCTAAAAATGTTAGTCAAAATGCAAGGTCACAAATGCTTACTTTCACTGAACTGTTGCACGATTCCTCACGTTCACTCACTATAGAACTGATATGCCATAAAACTTTTACATGTCTGCTATGTTAAACAAAAGATAGACATTGATCAAATAATGCCACGACAAGGCGGAACACGATGAAAATGGTTAAGTCTTATAATATAGACCATGCTTGAGTAACTCGTTTAGTCTAACACGGTCATGGAAAGCTTGTGTACAAGGTAAAAGTTTCCTCGAACGGCACCTCGGGGCCACGGGACCGATTCGATCTAGGGGAAAACACGATATAGTTGTGCAGAATGTTAGCACGGGTTATGCGGGGACTTTAAGCGGGGCTTCCTACTTGCGTTGAAAGGGTCCCGTCTAACAAAGCTATAAGTCCAAGATGGCTTGTGGTGTCAGTGACCATCACATATGAAATTGCACATGATATGCTAGTAAATGTTAACAATTGACATGGAAGAACATGGTAAGTCTCACATTGTATGACATGCTCTACTGGGGGTAAGTTTATGCTTGTTTAAAATTCATTAGGATGGCTAGAAAGATCACAAATTAAGTCATATAATTTCTTCAACCAAATGAGAGTATGGTACTTAATTAGACATGTACCAGTACATGTGAACGTACTGATCCTCGCTCTACACCAGTAACCTGAACCAAGAAGGGCGTGCCAACTAACCTCAAGGCGACACAAGTTTATTTGAAGCCTCTTTCGTGTATTGAAGGCTTGTTTTGATCCTTTCGAAGACTCCATATTCAGTCTAGAAGAAAGATGTCTCGGCTCTCCACGATAGTAGGTTTTTGAATGTTTTGCTTTTAAATGGAGATGCAATGTATGGAACGACTATCTCATTAGCGTTCATTTTGTAATCGAGTCATGTTGTAAGCGCGTGTGACAAGGATTGTAATATAGTCTTGTAAATGAAGTTTATTATCAATGAAAAGAAAGTTCCTTCTATCTCATAATGTGTTGTTCAATTTCTCTGCGTACTCTATTAGATGTTGTGTTTCAGATAACCTTATGAATATGCCTTGTGCGATCGCAAATTAGGTTCGCACGACATCATGCCCGGGGGGACGATTATCGATTCTACAAAAATGGGGCGTGACAAAGGTGGTAGAGGGTTGGAGGTGGTCGGAAAGATAGATTTCTGGTGGTTGGAATAGAAAATGCAAAAATGAGAAAAAAGGGAGATGTACGCTTGGTTTGGAGATTCTAGGGAGATATGGAGCCGGACAAGGATAGTTTAAAATATAAAGATTTAATGTATTAAGGGTTGGGATTCACTAGGAATTGGTTTGGTAAGATTTGGTGGAGATTTGATTGATTAATCAAAAGATTCACCAAGATATATCTCAATATGAATTTAAATAGTTTCCTAACTTGGAAACTCAATCTTGGGTTGGTTTAAATCTATTATGGCTGTACAAAAACTTCTAAAAATTAATGTAAATTCATCCTAATATGTTTTGGTAACCAATTTTAGGCTCAACCATGGCTAGTTGGACTCGTTCTAGGCTGGTAGAATTTATTGAACCGAAATAGGCTCCGAAAGTCTAATTAATGGGTCTTGGTGCTATTTGAAAATAAATAGCACATGGGAACTTGATTGAGTGGGACACCATTGACATTGTTTCATAGGCTCAAAATAGGTCAAACCATACATTGGGTCAAAACATTTGGGTCGGGTTTGGGCCTCAAATCGGATTTGGAAAATACATTGAATTTACGATGAAGGAAAAAATGACCATTTTGACCCAAAAATTGTACATAAAAATATAGTACAAGGTAACATGTTTGAGTGGGACATGATATCACAAAATAAAGATGGAATCGCCTAGAACACAAATATGGAACTTGTTTCGAGAAATTGACTAATTCTACGCTTCAAAAATCAAAGTTACGACAAAGTGCACTTATAATCAAAATTTAAATATAAAAATATACTTTAATAAATAAAAATCACATTAAATAAAAAATAACCCCAAAAATCAGGGTGCTTACAACATGAGAGCAAGAACCAGACATAAGTATAAAGTAGAGAGTTCAAGTCGGCGTACTTGCCTTGTCCTAGAAGATTAGAAATATGAGTGTAAATGTCCACCTAGAATAGGTTAGGAATTGGTTAGATTCTAAAGAATCACATTTAGCTAACTATTTTATAAACTAGATAATTAACCATTTATAATATATATATATATATATATATATATATATATATATATATATATATATATATATATTATTAAAAATATATTATTATTATTATTATTATTATTAAATATATATTATTATTAAATATATATTATTATTATTAAAATATTAATTTTATTTTTATTAAAATATATATTATTATAATATATAATAATAATAATAATAATATTATTATTATTAAAACTAATATATATTGCTAACTATATATATATTCACTAGCTAAATTAGAGACTTAAGTAAAATAGCTTTTATATAAATACTATCAAATAAATAGTTTTCAGCTTACTAGTAAAATAATATTATAAATACAAGTACACTATATACTAGCCAAAATATTTTAATTAATGATAATAGTTTTAACTACATAAACACTTTTAAAGTAAAACAAATATTTAATATCAAAAATATAGCTAAAACCAATTAAATTATTTAGCAAATATTATTACTCATTATTGATACTAAAATAGAATTATTGTCAACTAAATACTTAATTAATTACTAAATACTTATATACTAATAATATTAAGTAATTAATAAAATAATCCAGTCTATTTCACTCAACTGGACTTAACCCATCATGCCGGCCTAATCATGATTTTTTTTTTCTTCTTCTTTTCTTTTTCTTTCTACAATGGCCCATTGCTGGCTCATTGGACTCTTATCTTCTATCCAGTCCATATGGACCGAGCCCCAGGCCTTTAGTTAGCCAATATCCGACCCAAACTCTCACTACTAACCAAACCCTAACTCCTTTCTCTCTCTTTATCTCTCACTCTCCAACAGACAACCAACCCTAAAAGAAAAGAAGAACAAGAAGAAGAGCAGTAAAAAAAAGATGATGAAAAAGAAAGAGATCAAGAAGAAGAAGAAGGAGATCAGGAAGAGAAAGTCTCATCTCGTCGGTCGGCGGAGACAACGACGATGAAGGCTCAGTGCTTGAGACGATGGCGGTGGCTCATTCGGCCAGATCCGGCTACGCAGTCGCCATCGAGGTGGTTGGATGGCTGCAGTCATGGCACTGGCGGTCCTGGCTCAGCGCTCGAGATAACTGCTCATGAACCGATGAGTCAACTCAGGGCTCGAGATGGCTCGAGGCAGCGACGACGTGGTTCTTGATGACAGCGTTCGTCGGTGATCCGGTCGAAGGAGGACGGTGGAGGCAGGCGATAGATCTCAGGTTCTGTGATGGTGTCGGCTACATGGTAGCGGTGGCAATCATTGGTTATCACAACCCTCATCCAGATATTCAGGCATGAGTACGTGGGCCACGCCTAGCCTACGCCGCATTATTGGCGGTAGAACGCTGTCAAGTATCCAATAAAATATCTACAACATTTATGATCTTTGATAACAACATGTACTCAAATTATATATAGCTAAGAAAGATATGAAATAGGAAAGATAGCAGTAGACTGAATCAACCATAATCTATAAGGATCATACATATCAAGAATGTATTGGAGACAAATCCGACAACGAAATACAAACCTAAATAAGGAATAATGGCTTAAAGCTCCCAGAAGACAACTTACGGTAAATGGAACATCGAGATCTGTCACACCTAGCATCGTCATATAGTCCAAGAATGTGGGGCAAACAACTCCTAAAATATGGTTATCCAGTCAGGATTGGAGCGAAGTACATAAACTAACAGAAGTTCTTAGTAAATGACAAGTGCTATGAATAATAAATAATAATGTAATACTTGATGAGCAGTTTATAAGGGACAAAGTACAAAAGAAGATCAGATAAATAAGGAACAGTAGCGTAATAGAGAAACCATATAATTATTTAAAGACAGACAGATGTGTGATAATAAGAAAACCTGTCATGCAAGTATACGACCAACAAGTATGGCATAACCTAAAAAAACTGTATCTAGACTAGTGTTTTGAAATACCAAGTTGACATGTGAACGACTAGGGGTAATATCCGGCAAACCATACGTGTCGTGTGTGGCAGCTATTATTCAAGTAAGACCAAAGTATATAAAGGATATGTTCACACGTGTCCTAGGTATTTCCTCGCCCGACTAGTACACATGGATCCAGGTCCCGACACAAAGAATCTCAATAGTCCAGAATATATACATTAGTCCAGTAATTCATTAGTCTAGTAAAAGTCAATAGGCCTAAAACTACGTATCTCAAGGCTATGAATCCATATAATACCAATCCGTGTATCCATCGTGTCAGGAATCAAATAAAACACTAATATAAACATACATCGTAGAAAAAATCAAATAATAGAAGCTATCAAAGAATGTACTCGCCTAAATTCGTTTGAGTCAACGTACACGACACGAATATATCAACATGAAATAGGTAACGATGTTATGCTCCATAAGATGGTCCCAAACGACGGCACAAGCAGTTCAATTGAGTCCAAAATAGTCCAAATAGCCTAGTTTGGTATATAGAAGCCCAAAATCAGATTCAATACGATAATCGAATCAAGAAATAGGAAATGACCATAATAGTCGCGATCTATGATTTTAGGAAAGGGAGTATAACTAAATACATATAATTATGTTAAAAGTTATTTATAACATTTGGAAAATATATATCATAAATAAACTATTTTTAGACAACATCTTGAAGACCCATAAAATCATTTCAGTACTAAGTCTCCCATTTTGTCAAATATAACATACTTATTAGGAAAATACATGTAGCTATTTAGAGAACATATTTATAAATTATTTACAAACTAGTTAGAATCAAAATTAAGACATATTACATAATAAATCATAGTAGTTCCATAACAATATAATTTTAGGAAATATTATAAATCTATTTTAGAAATTATGATATATTTTGAAGACATGATAAATTATAACTCATAATAACCATTAACTATTATTAGTTAAAAGAATAATTTTTTTAGAAATTGTAATACATAAATGCCCAAATAAATAAGGGGCCAAATAAAAGTAAAACTCCAAAATGGTTATATAGGCCCAAGGCCAAAACTCTATTTAAAAGACTATCAAAATATATGGCCCAAAACATTAATTTAAATTTTATTGAAGGCTTAAGCCACCAAATGTTAAGAGGACCCATAATAAACCTGCTCATAAAATTTAATCCATTATTATTATTGGGTCAAGCCCATAGATTGACCCAAAGATGTGTTTAAACCACCCAAATCATTTCCTAAACAAATAATACTAAATAGGCTTCAGCCCAGAGGGGTGCACCCGGCCCAAGCTCAGTCCAAAAATAACAAAAACAATTTAAATCCAATTAATTATAATGGACTCCAAGCCCAAAACTATCATATATATATATATATATATATATATATATATATATATATATATATATATATATATATATATATATATAATATTTTAACTAATCATCCATTTTTTAACCAATCATCCATTATATATATATATATATATATATATATATATATATATATATATATATATATATATATATATATATGGGGAGATGAGAGCGGGCTCTCCCCTCTTGGCGACTCCGCCCGCCGGTATTCTTTGGGTTGGCTGGCCGGTCGGCCTGCCGGGACCGGCGTCGCCTCTCCAGTTCTTCGCCCCCCTCGGCGGCCATCCCCCCTCCCCTGGATGGCTGGCCCCCGCCTGGCCCTCGCCACCGTGGGGTCCTTCCCCACCCCCTTCCTTGCCGGACTCCCGCCTCGGGGCCCTCCCCTCCCCCTCCGGCGCCGGAGGCGGTCCCGGCGCAACAGGGCTAGGAGCAGCCCCCCGCCGGCTGCTTCCCCGCACGTGGCTTTCTCTTTTCCGCCGGCTGCTTCCCTGCGCTTTGCGCCCCCTTCCTCGCCGGCAATCCCCACTGCTCCACCCCCTCCCTCCACGGCGCCTGCCCTCAAGTGGCCTCCCGAGCGCGTCGGACTCGCCCCCTCCGGCGGTCCAAGACCCGGGAGTCAGCTTCCTCCCACCCAGGCACCTCCTCCTTCCGCAGACTCCCTCCTCCCCCTCCGGCCTGGTCCGGCCTCGTCCCCCTCCTGGGCTCGGGTCGCCGTAGCTCCTTCCATCTCGGCGACGACCGGCGTTCGCTTTTCTTTCCCACCGTCGCCGCCCACTCCTTCGGCCGTGGCCCCCCACCAGCTCCTCTCCTCCTCTGGCGCCCCGCCAGCCCCCCCGACGCTCGGTGCCCCAGTGGCGGCCCCCTCTACGCCTGCCGCCAGGGCCGGTGCCGCCCTCCCGCTCTCGGCAGTGTCCTCCCCTTCGGATGTGGACTCCCGCCCCCTCGCGCGGTGGCCCAACTCGACGAGCTCCTCCCTCGCCCCCCTGGCCGCGCCTCCTCCCAGCACCTCCACTCCCCTCCGGCGCTCTCTCCGCTCCCGGCCGGAGGGCCTTCCCCCTCGTCTGTTAGACGCCGCCCCCGTCCGTCGGAGGACGCTCGCCGCCTCCGCTTCCCTACCGCCCTCCCTACCCCCGGGCTAGGGCGTCCTCTCCTCCGCCGTTTCTTCCCAGGCCGCCCCCCCTCCGTCTCCCGGAGGATTCCCTCCCCCGCAGGCCCCCCTGCTCTCGGCGTCCCCACCTCGCCACTTCCCCCTCCTCCCCGTGCCCCCCCGCCCGCTCCCTCCCCCCGGAGGTCGACCCCCCCTCCGCCCGATAAATCCCTAGCCTCCGCTGCCTCCGGGCCCCCTCGCCGGAACCGAGCTGGCCTCGGTAGGCGCACGAGTGCAGGGCCCGAGCCCCCCTAGTGGTCTGCGCCCATCGGGCCGTGCGTCACGTTGGGTAGTGCGCCCACAGCGCATGGTGCAGTGCCCCGCCACGTACCCCCGGATTTCAAATTTTGAAATCCTTTTCTTTTTGGGTTTTCCAAAAAAAATGAATCCCCGTAGGGCCGAGCGCCCACACCCGCCCACCCTCTTTCATTTCTACTTTTGTAATTTTCCTAAATTTCTAAATTGTCCTTATGTATTTTCTACTTTGCTTATCAAGGTCTTTTTGTGTGTTTTGGACCCTGCCACCTGTACTGCTCGTTATGAGCCTCCTTTCCTATTCAATAAAATGTTATATATATATATATATATATATATATATATATATATATATATATATATATATATATATATATATATAATGGTTAGGGCCCGAACCAACCCTACAACATCTGTTGTTAACAGTAGAGAGAGGGGGGCTCATGTGATCTGCTGGTCATTCAGCACATCCCAAAATCCAAAATCAACCTAACCTAAGAAATGGGTCTCCCTCCCTCGAGGAGAGAAATATCAGTTCTTACCAGTTAAAAATCGATGACAGAAAAGAAAAGAGGGGAGCAGAGAAGGAAACGGCTCATCGAGGGTCGTTCGTCAGCGGCGTTAGGCGGAGGCAGCGTGGGGTGGAGCAGCGCTACTCCGGAGAGGGAGAGATGGCACCGGCTCGAGATCTGGGGCGCGTCGGTACTGGAGGAGGACGAAGGCACACATGGCTAGGTGGTGCGAACGGTAAGGGTCCCTTACTTTTTCATTTTCTTGTGATGGTGGCAGTGGTCGTCCCTTGGGTATTAGTGGCGGGGGTGCTTGGGGAATGATGTTAGTGGTGGTGTTTGTAGTGCCCCGTCCCGCTCAGTCTATCGGAGGAATTAGAACGCTAACAGCGTTCGGACTTAGCCATGTAACGGCTGCTCGAAGATATCGCTCGGTAGAGGTGACCACTCGCTCAGGTAGGATAGTTTCGGTGAACTTGCCTCATCTTGGCCTTCACATAATAAATCGCATGTTTTTAACTTGCACAAGTAGGCTTGATAATAAAAGAGACGAATCCACATAGCTAAAGGGAAATAATCTCGACGGGTCAAATTGAGTTAGAATATGGAAATGTCCAACGGTCGGCTTAGAGTTGGTGCACAACGTGCTTTGAAAATGACACTCGATCCTTCGTCCCGTGGCTTGGGAGAAGGTAAGTTGGTTGAGTAGGCGAAGTTATGAACGTAGCCTAAGTCATAGGCGTCGCCCGCATAAATGCTTCATAAAGCATGCACGGTCCTATCGTCCAAGGCTTGGCATAGCCTTGGCTTGCCCATGAGTTAAGTTGTGTTGCACGACTTGTGATATAAGTCTAGGCACCCAAATGACTTGGTCGTTCAAAAGTCAAACGCATGTGCGGCACGTTTCCGTAATGCGAGGCTTGACGCAGCCTTTGCTCGTCGAGTCGTTGTGCATTTAAGTCAGACAAGTTATGTTAGGCTATCGGAGTGGTAGCAAGCACGGTCCTACGAGTTCTACGGTTGGGTATAACCACATAGTCTTATGGTCTCAAGGCCCGTCATATAAAGTATGACTTGGACGATAGCGTCGCGTAGAATGCAAGTCAGTTTGAGGCACGATGCACGGACTTAGCGTTAAGGCATGAACCATGGTTGATTTAATGAGTTTTGGAGAAAGGACTATCGAATAGGCATTCATGAGTTGAATGAAATGATCTGGTAACATAGAAAGAATGCTCGCGATCGTGGGTCGTCGAGGGGTCTCAAATGATAGAAGTCTTGAATGTGGAACTCAAAAGATAGTAAAACAATAAAAGTAAAGACAATCAAACGGTCCTGAAATGAGAAAGTGGGTCGAGTTTGCATGGTCATTAACGGACAACTTGTGTGCCGGTGCACAATGATTTGATTTGTTCCTCAGACGGTACCCGTGGCCACGGGGGACTGGTCTGGCCTAGGAGGAACACGTGCTTGTGGAACCCTTAGATGGTGTGCGACCTGTCCCAAGGGGTGCACCGTAGAGCAGATATTAGGGAAAATTCGGTAAGATTGCGCCTCGTTATTGATGAACGTACCCTTATATCCAATGAAGGTCCAAGATAGCTTGTCATGCTAGTGACCAAGTTCATATAGATAAGTCGGCACAGGCGACAATCCGCGAGTGTACCCTTGGATTGAGTCGGGTCTTGAGTGCACTATATCAAGGAGTCAAGTTGAAGGTGTGTGTACAAGTTAGAACACAAGGAATGTTTAGGCCTAAGATTTGGTATCAACATACGCGTCGTGCTTCGATAAGAGTTGTGGTGTCGAGTCTTAAGATGTTGGCATAGAGTTGCACAAGTTGGATTGAGTCGTCTCGGGTTTAAGTCAGGAATCACCGCAAGTCAAGTTGGTTAAGTGACACTAAGTACACAAGTCTCGATTGGATCAGTTGATGATCAAAGTAGTAAGGGCCACGAGACGGCGATATGTTTAAGTCATACTGAGTTGCGAGGCACGGCCTCAACAAGGGTTTGTAGCACGGTCATACGGAAATGGAGCCTCATAGCGTAGTTGCGTCTCTGATTTTAAGCCGTAAGATAAACACGACTTGATAGGTTAACGTTGTCGGTACGAGAAGAGTCTAAAGGCAAGATATATGTTAACGTTGCATTGCAAGCATGAAATGGTCTTGAGACACAAAATAGGCTAAGATGTCTGTCCTAAAACTGATCCTAATCAAGAGTAGAAAAACAATTGATAAGAAGGGATTATGTTGCACGAAGTAAATCAAACGTATTGGTTTTGTATGGGTGGGCGAGGAGCTCATTCCACCAGTACAGTTGAGTACTGACACCCACATAGTTTTCATGTGCAGGCACAGGTAGAAGCTCGTGGCGCGGAGCTCGCTTGGATGCGTCGAGACATGGAGTTCCTTGGCGATTCGAAGCGTACGGCCGCATGGATTCAAGACTTATATGGGACATAATATATGGACGTCACCTTCTAAAGCATTCGCTGGTTCAAGACATGTATTGAGAGATGAGAGAGAGCTGAGTGACTTGTAATGTGAGATGCGTAAGCTTGAGAGACTTGTAATCTTGGCCTTGTGCCCCCATTGTAACCTTAGTTTCAATATCAATAAAAGAGTATTTTGTAATGACTTGTGTTCTGCTTTCAAATTTTTGCTGCTATTATTCAATGTCACTGCTTGGGACTTCTGTACGACGACCCCGTCGCAGTCGCTGAAATCGGCCGTTATGGAACCTGCCTTGTACGAGCGCAATATAGGCTCGTGTGGCATAATGCCTTAGCGAGGACGGTCGCTCCTACGGGAGCGGGGCGTGACATAATGGTATTATAGCACAGCTTTACGTCCTTGGACTATCGATTGAATTCTTTAACTCTGTTGTTTCCGCAAACTCTGAATTGTTGCTTCCGTAAAGTTGATATCGTTGGTGCGCTCTCTCTCAAATGTCCCACGGGATGTCCATACAATAAGTATAAATAATTTGCAAAACATAGGAGAAACAATTTTTGATAAAATAAAAAGATGGTTCGCGTAAGCACGGTTGGCTAAGTCGGACTGGGCATATACACCAAAGTTGCGTCGACCTTAGCAAAGTCGAGTGCGGGATTCAAATTGCGTCGAGCGAGAATGAGTTGAACTCGATTGAGTAAAAATGAGATGACTATCGATAGGGGTGCTATCGAGCGACGATAACGTCGATGCGATATAAATGAGCGTGCTTGGAATTCGAGGAATGGTTCAAACAAAATATTTGAAGAAGTCAATTTTGATTCTAATGATAAGTTGAGGATTTGTTGAATGACTTCATCCCTGAGTGGTGTATGCGGTAGTCTTGGGGATGTCGACCGATTGATTGAGGATGCGGGATGTCGATGAGTTTATCAGCAAGCGTCGCGTTATGCAAAGCCTTAGATTGAGTGTCGTTGAGCAAGTTATAATCTTAAAGATTTGGACGAGTTGGTTCGAACGACCTAGAAATTGATGCGCACAGAACGTGCACAGGATTGAGGATTGTGCGAGTATAAAATGCAAAAATTATTGAGTAGATGAAATCGAATCGAAGAAAAGGTTAGGGTGTGCGAACAGATGACTTGATCGAGAAAATTGATGCAGATCATATAGAAAAGTTAGCATGATGAGACGATAGAGTGCATAAAAAGTTGAATTTTGAAGTTACGCAATGACTCTAAGGATTGGATTGAATGTTGCTCGATGATTTGAGTTAGCAGGGAATGATGCGAATTGAAGAAGTACGTTGCTCGATGACTTAAAGATAGACGGATGAACGAATACGCGAATTTGGGTTTGAAGAATTTGAAGTTGTGAATGATTCGAGGGATAATGATCGAACTTGAATCGAGGAGATTATCCAGTCAAACGATGGCATCATTCGCATGACTCAAAATTGGTTGCAAAGGAAGATCGTCAGGTTACGCATATCGTCGATGGTGTAATGCCTGTGGTTCGTATTATGCATTTCTGGAATACGTGTACGTATTTATTCTTGTATTGCATGATTTTCTTGCTTAATTTTCTCCCCAGGCTTGGTTTATTCTTGGTTTGGGTTGGCTTGGTTCGGTTTGGGATTGCTCTTGGCTCATCATGAACCAAGAGGGTGAACCCCCTACCTACCACCACTTACCCCCATTTATATCCCAACACCTTTCTCTCTCCTCATAACTCAGCAATTATTATTCTTCTTCTTCTTCTTCCTCCACCGAGCGTAGAGCTCCACTTAACCCCACCGGCAAGTGCAACTTGCTTCATGGAGGAACTCACATTTTATTGTTTTATTTTCTTCTCCATACGATTCTAAGTCCCTTTAGTACTTAGTGTTTTCAACTTCCATGGCTCACTTCATGCAGATCTATGTTTATTTCATTTTCAGATTTCTTGGTTTGATCTACTATAATGGCTTGTTTTCGAAAACTAAGAGTTCCATGGAGTAGGCCTCATGATTTTACACAAGTTAGGGTCTTGGGATGGCCGGATTTTACCAAGTCCTGGCCGAGATGGAGTTTATCAGCTTTTACGCATGGTTGCATTGACCGTGTGGAGAAGATGGAGTTTTACGCCCACGCATTACGTGCCAGCGTATTCCTCAGCTTTTATGCCCACGTCTTAACGTGTTAGCGTAGTTCCCTTTTACGCACACGCATCGCGTGACAGCGTACCTCATTTTATGCTGCTTGAATTTTATGCCCGGGGCTTACCCGCAAGCGTAAAATCGAGCTAGCGTAAAATCGAGCTCTGCTTACGCTGACTGATTTTACGCTCGGGACTCTCCCGCCAGCGTAAAATCCTGCTAGCGTGAAGCCTTGCCAGCATAAACCCTTGACCCGAGCCAACCCTTGCTAGCATAAAAGTTATGCTCAAGTGTTCCTCATATGGAATCTCAATTGCAGAGAGTTTTACGCACGTACAATCCGACTAGCGTAAAAACCCCTCCCGCATGCACCTTGCTAGCGTAAAGCTATCTTACCTTGCTCTTGTCTGCGTAGTGCTGTTTACGCTCGGGTTTAATTGGCCTAGCAAAGTAGTACACGCGTAAACTTGGGTTCCTATAGCGTACTATTTATTCCTTTTTTAGATATTTTATGCCCATTTTATATCCTTACATCTTTTGTCCTAAACTTGATAAATCACGATTTGATTGACATGATGGAAACGACTATTGTACTTGACGTGGTGTGGCAAGAATTAACATGGCAAGGCACGACAGTAACATGACATGACATGATAGCGGCCCGTCGTGGCGCACTCCTGACAAGTAAACCTGACATGATATATCTTGATAAGCTCTACCTGACGTGACATGACGTGTATAAATTACCTGGACACCGTGGGCGATTGTGCTTGTACAAATAAACCGGTCCTGTCTTGCATCATGTCTAGGACATGGACTCCTGAGTACCACGGTCAGGAGTACCTAATAAATTGGACTAGGTTAATAACTAGAATTACATAGTAGTCATGAAGAGATTTTCCAGCTACAGGCAATCCCGTTACCTGGGCACGCCTTGGGATCTGTAGCCTGCCGTCGAGTAGGGCACATTTCCAGCACACTGTCATGTGTTGCACCCTTCAAGCTACCTAAGGGTACATTCGTTTCCTGGACAATGTACCCACCTGAATTCAACTCTAAATCCTTCAACCCGGTAACCTGGATGGTCTGCAGGGCTTGTGGCTGTGGAATAATCTCACTGCATCTTGTTAGTAATTAGGCTTGTGACAACCCTAGTTAGTTAAAGTATCAAGCCGTAATTCTTGCTTGGCCGTAAAATGATTGGATGGAGTCTAACTAGTCTAGTCTTGCCCTGATCCTGTTCCAGATTATCGAATGACCATAATGCTTGTATTTATTTTACCGATAAATGGTGAGAATTCCAAGTTCTGTTCAGACGAAGGGTTACAACCCCGGTCCTTGTTTGGTTTACGGATTATAACCTGGTTATCTGAATAGTTCTATGGTTATCTCGTCGTATATCATCCTGATGTATTTTCTTTATTTCCAGTTCTTACTTTTATTTATATCTTGTGCTGATTGCTGGTTTTAGTTCCTAAGTGAAGCTTCCTTTGTGGCACTTGCTCTTCTGGGGTCTGATCCAACTGGTTTTGTGTAGCCAGATTTCGGAGCATCTCCAGAGGATCTACCGACCTTCCAGCCAGATGGTGGCCACTAGACGGAACCCTGGCAACGAGTGGGTTTATTTTTGATCTCCCACTTTATTGTAAAAATATTCTTTTGAGGCGTTTAGCCGACGAGCACCTGTTTAGCTCGATTGCACTTTACTTACTGTCTGCCTACGGGCTGTAACATGATTGACAGATCCTAGGGTTGGTCATGTATGACTAAACTCTTGCTAGTCCTGACATTTTGTAACGACTAGCTTCATGATCAGCTGAATATGTAATGTTTGGGACGCCTTACTATTGTATATTTAATGATCATACTTCTTGTAACCTTTTACTTACTTACTTGTGATTGAGACACTAGGCTTGTTCATGACCTTAAGAGACTGTTGGCTTGTAGATAAACCCTCATGTATCTAGACAGCCGTAACCGTATAGCGAGATGGAATCCATTTCATATACGTAGCTGGCTATGTCTGCCCCCGCTCTCCAGTATTCTGGTTCTGGGGCGTGACAGATGGTATTGAGGCATATCAACGATCGATATGCGATAACTCAGGGATACTCTAACTCGGCGAATAACGATCGTGCAAGTGTTATTGTTCGGTTGGATGCTATACTTAGGATTTGATTTAGATGAATGTTGGATGAAAATGATTGTGTCTTGAGGGTTACGCGGATAACCACAACGTCGACATTCTTATCTTGCGCAAGCGCAACTCCAGCCTCGCACATGCGTTGCATCGAATTTGGGGCGATTGTTTCGCATGAGCACTGACATGGTGATTCATGTCGCGGGAATGATCGAACTCGAAAAATCAGGATGCGGCAACTTTGATTGTCTCGACTTTTCGGTTTGACGCGAAGGAAAATTTGAGGATGTTAGGACTTACGATTGATGATTGAGTAAACTTGAGGATTGAGTAGGTCCAATCCGCGTATCGAGAATGAATTAGTCTAAACTCGAACAAGAGTTACGTCCCGATGAGGATGATTATCCTGCGGGAGCATGCATGGTGATTCATGCCTATCGTGGAAAATCTGAATCGTGTGAGATCGGGACATAACATATTATTAAGTTAGATGATCGCATGATTGAATACGTGAATTGGGATGAATGACTTAGGGAATATGAAATGTGAATTTTGGTTTAGCGATGAATCGTTCCGTAGCATGTTTGACTTGGAAGGAATGATAGGTGATTATGTCGAACGTGTTCAAAAAGATAGACTATGCGAAGTGGCTTATTGGTCGAGCAATATTGATGTATCGAAGATTTGGTT
Source organism: Iris pallida (assembly GCA_029216955.1). Lineage (NCBI taxonomy): Eukaryota > Viridiplantae > Streptophyta > Magnoliopsida > Asparagales > Iridaceae > Iris > Iris pallida. The sequence continues at coordinate 11,925,086 of JANAVB010026000.1, read as the reverse complement.
GAATGAACTTACAATATGATGGCTTTGCTGAATGACTCGGATCCCGTGCGACAAAATATTGGAATATGTATAGGAAATCGATGCTCGATGTTTAGAAATAGGAGTGATGCGAGCTTGGGTAGAAAAATCCCGTACTATCAACTTGGTTTGACCTTAGGATAGGGTCAGTGTTGATATCGTTGTTTGGGAACTGTGATTCCAATACCGATAATTGACTTTAGCCTAAAGAGATTGCCTAGCGGCTAGGCGAGATGTCCATGTTGCGAGAGTTAGCATCGGTAGGATTGATTTTCAGGATTGAGTGGATGGATCGATAGGTGGAATTGGATTCACTATCACAAGGCTTAGTTGAAATGCATGTATTTATTGGACGTCTGGAATGTGTGCACGATCCAAACTAAGTGATATGTTGAATTCAAGTGAGACTTGAGGATTGAGAAGTGTCGAGGATTTTGAGATCGTGAGTTTTGAAGAACGGATTGAGGGTGGCACGAGCATGGCTCGGATTTGAGAAATGGATAGAGGAAATGTGCGCGAGAGTTCTTGAATGTTGAGTAAAGTGATAAGTCAATAAGTAAGTACTCAGTTAGTTTCGAGGACGAAACTTTTTCTGAGTGGTGTATGATGTAGTGCCCCATCCCGCTCAGTCAATCGGAGGAATCGGAATGCTAACGGCGTTTAGACTTAGTCTTACAATAGCTGCTCGAAGACATCGCTCGGTCGAGGCGACCGCTCGCTCAGGTGGGGTAGTTTCGATGAACTTGCCTCATCTTAGCCTTCACATAATAAATCGTATGTTTTTAACTTGTACAAGTAGGCTTGATAATAAAAGAGACGAATCCACATAGCTACAGGGAAATAATCTTGACGGGTCGAATTAAGTTAGAATATGGAAAGGTCCAACGGTCGGCTTAGAGTTGGTGCATGGCGTGCTTTGAAAATGACACTCGATCCTTCGTCCCGTGGCTTGGGAGAAGGAAAATTGATTGAGTAGGCGAAGTTATGAACGTAGCCTAAGTTATAGGCATCGCCCGCATAAATGCTTCATAAAGCATGCACAGTCCTATCATCCAAGGCTTGGCATAGCCTTGGCTTGCCCATGAGTTAAGTTACGTTGCACGGCTTGTGATATAAGTCTAGGCACCCAAATGACTTGGTCGTTCAAAAGTCGAACATATGCACGGCACATTTTCGCAATGCGAAGCTTGACGCAGCCTTTGCTCGTCGAGTCATTATACATTTAAGTCAGGCAAGTTATGTTAGGCTATCGGAGTGGTAGCAAGCACGGTCCTACGAGTTCTATGGTTGGGTATAACCACATAGTCTTATGGTCTCAAGGCCCGTCATATAAAGTATGACTTGGGCGATAGCATCGCGTAGAACGTAAGTCAGCTTGAGGCACGATGCACGGACTTAGCGTTAAGACATGAACCACGGTTGATTTAATAAGTTTTGGTGAAAGGACTATCGAATAGGCATTCATGAGTTGAATGAAATGATCTGGTAACATGGAAAGAATGCTCACGATCGTGGGTCGTCGAGGAGTCTCAAATGATAGAAGTCTTGAATGTGGAACTCAAAAGATAGTAAAACAATGAAAGTAAAGACAATCAAACGGTCCTGAAATAAGAAAGTGGGTCAAGTCTGCATGGTCATTGGACAACTTGTGTACCGATGCACAAGGATTTGATTTGTTCCTCAGATGGTACCCGTGGCTACGGGGACTGGTCTGGCCTAGGAGGAACACGTGCTTGCAGAACCCTTGGATGGTGTGCTACCTGACCCAAGGGGTGCGCCGTAGAGCGGATATTAGGGGAAATTCGGCAAGATTGTGCCTCGTTATTGACGAACGTACCCTTATATCCAATGAAGGTCCAAGATAGCTTGTCATGCTAGTGACCAAGTTTATATAGATGAGTCAGCACGGGCGACAATCCGCGAGTGTACCCTTGGATTGAGTCGGGTCTTGAGAGCACTATATCAAGGAGTCAAGTTGAAGGTGTGTGTACAAGTTAGAACACAAGGAATGTTTGGACCTAAGATTTGGCATCAACATAGGCGTCGTGCTTCGACAAGAGTTGTAGCGTCGAGTCTTAAGATGTTGGCATAGAGTTGCACAAGTTGGATTGAGTTGTCTCGGGTTTAAGTCAGGAATCGCCGCAAGGCAAGTTGGTTAAGTGACACTAAGTACGCAAGTCTCGATTGGATCAGTTGATGATCAAAGTAGCAAGGGCCGCGAGGCGGCAATATGGTTAAGTCTCACTGAGTTGTGAGGCACGGCCTCAACAAGGGTTTGCAGCGCTCATACAGAAATAGAGCCTCATCGCGTAGTTGCGTCTCAGATTTTAAGCCGTAAGGCAAACACAACTTGATAGGTTAATGTTTTTGGTACGAGAAGAGTCTAAAGGCAAGATATATGTTAACATTGCGTTGCAAGCACATAATGGTCTTGAGACACAAAATAGGCCAAGACGTCTGTCCTAAAACTGATCCTAAGGCAAGAATAGAAAGATAATTGATAAGAAGGGATTATGTTGCACGAAGTAAATCAAACGTGTTGGTTTTGTATGGGTGGATGAGGACCTCATTCCACCAGTACAGTTGAGTACTGACACCCACATAGTTTTTATGTATAGGCACATGTAGAAGCTCGTAGCGCGGAGCTCGCTTAGATGCGTTGAGGCACGGAGTTCCTGGGCGATTCGAAGCGTGCGGCCACATGGATTCAAGACTTATACGGGACATAATATATGGACGTCGCCTTCCAAAGCATCCGCTGGTTCAAGACATGTATTGAGAGATGAGAGAGAGCTGAGTGAGTGACTTGTAATGTGAGATGAGTGAGCTTGAGTGAGCTTGAGAGACTTGTAATCTTGGCCTTGCGCCCCATTGTAACCTTAGTTTCAATATCAATAAAAGGGTGTTTTGCAATGACTTATGTTTTGCTTTCAAATTTTTGCTGCTATTATTCAATGTCTCTGCTTGGGACTTCTGTGCGACGACCCCGTCGCAGCCGCCGAAATCGGCCGTTATGGAACCTGTCTTGCACGAGTGTAATATAGGCTCGTGCGGCATCACGCCTTAGCGAGGACGATCGCTCCTACGGGAGCAGGATGTGTCAGTGTTCGGGGGGTCGGAGTTGGTCGACGGCAGTTGTGCTGGTGGTAGGAGAATGAACGGGCGGAGTGGTGGCTGTGAGGATGTGGTGGTCGACCAAGGTGGCACGGGTATCTATGGTCGGGCTGGGCGCCAGAGGAGGAGGCAGGGAGTCGGAAACGACCGGGATTCAGGGTGGCTCGGGTGTGGCATGGTAGAGGCAGAGGGCCAAGGTGGTGGAGTGGATGGCCGCGATGGTTGGGACGCTGTGATAGTAGTAGAGTGGAATAGTGATGGTAGTCACAGTGGGAGTGGTAGCAACTGTGTTGATCGGGTGGTTGCTTCTAGTGGCGGGAGAAATCTAAACACAGGAAGGAGGAATGTGGGTATGTGGAAGGGACATGTGGTGGCAACAAGTTATAGCTATGGCCGGAGAGGCCAAGACAGGGGCAGGGTGTTGGTCTTGGCCAAAATGACAGTGGTGGTGGCTCGTAGGACTAGGCAAGGGGTGGCGATTGAGATGTGTAGGAATTTTAGGGGTGTGTGTGTTTAGGAATGCTATGTAAAATATTGGAGAGTCTACAAAATTTATAGGGTAGAGTAGGAAACCCTAATAGCAGAATTGTAATTGTAATATGAGTAGGAAAAAATAGTGAAAAATACTAACCATTAACACTTATCGCTAACTACTAATTTATTTTGTTAATTAAATACTAGCTAATTACAATTCAGCTACCAGCTACCCATTACTAGCTAAATTCAAATTCCTAGCCCATAATCTAAGTTCGAACTTGGTAGGCTAGAACTCGGACCAAAATAGTCTTAGCCCGATACGAGGAAAATCGAATAACTTACAAATTATAGTAACTATTAAAATAAAATAAATAGACATAAAAGTATTTTTATTTACAAATTCACATTTGAAAAATCTTTCTTTATACGAAAGTTAATATTTATAACTCATAAAAATTCAGAAAAATGTCAGGAAATTATTTAGCATAAAACCTCACAAAATAGTTTCATAAAATCAATAATTCAAAATTATGAATTTAGCACCCATAGCACATTACGATTTCGAAAAAAATACTTTAATTGAAATTCACGATTTCAAAGATTTAGGACAGTTAAGAAAATAAATTTTTGAAAAAATTCAAAAAAATCCAAAATTTGATTAACGGAGGCTACAAATCTACCCTCCTAAAGAAATTTCGTCCTCGAAATTTAAGGCTAGCAGAGATATCAAAACATGATAGAGAGGTTAGTCAATACCTTATGTACAATCAAAGAATGATGGCTTGGCACGATCAAGAAAATCAATTCAAAGCCACTTAGGGCTGACTAATGATTTAGCACGATAGGATCGTAGTATTGATAATATCATATAGGCACGATTTAGAAATAAACTCAAGCCATTTAGGCACGATCTCAGTCACGACTAGGAGAATCGAAGATAGAATTGAAATTCAAGTATAGAATGATTTAGTAGTCCAGGCTTGATGAAAACTAGATTTTAGGTCACATAGGTACGATCACGATCCAAAGTTATGTCCAAGGATAAAATTTAGGCATAATCAAGATTGAAAGTCAAGGTCTTATAGGCATAATTTAGAAATAAATTCAAGTTATTTAAGGGCGAAGTCACGACTAGGAGAATCAAAATCGCTGAGTTACAATCAAGTTAGAATCAAATCTAAGTATAGAACGATCATTAGGATCTAGGCTCAATAAAGTTAGATGCAAATTTGTTTAGGCACGATCTAGTGCAGAAACATTGAGATTCGACATCATTTAGAATAATCAAATGTTTGGCATGGCCAATTTCCAAGGATCAAATCCATTTGGTCATGAGTAAAATTAAGGCTCAGACGTGCTTAAGAATTTGGAGTGATTAAATCATTTAGGCACGATCTAGGATGAAGCTACGAAGAAGACTAAAACCTAGGCATGATTAGGAATAAAATTTAAGCACGAGCGACTATAGAATCGAGATTTAGGCATGCTAGTAGAATTATTCAATCATGATTAAAATCCAAATTCTAACACGACTATGTTTGAGGTAGTCGTGATCGAAGATCAAAATTTTAGGCACTATTTAGGAATGAAATTAATACGTATAGTCATGATTATTAGAATCACGATCATTGAAATCAGAATCGTTTAGTCATTCCATGACCAAATATGAAGGTTCGGGTATGATCAAGAAGAGTATGAAATCTAATCGTGGTTAGAACATAACTTAGACATTATTGATAATTAAATCAAATTTTACGCACGAGCGATAATGGCATCAAAAACATGAGCAGAATTAAAATTCTGACACAATCAGAGATAAGGTCAAAGCTAATCCTCATTAAAACATGATCTAGACACGATGAAGAATAAAAATTGAAATCTGGGTACGAGTAATAAGAGGATTGAAATCTAAGTCGTGATCGGATTTAAAACAATTGAGTATAGTCATGAATCAATAACGTCGGCACGATAAAGGATATGACCGTAATCGATTGGTCATAATCAAAGCAATATTAAAATTTCAAAAATGATTCAAGGATATGGAAATCAAAAGATAGGATTTGTAGAGGAAAATTGAAGGTAATTATCCCACTCTACTTCGACTACTACCAATGGTTATCCGAAATCTGGGTAAACTACCACAAGATCGTATTTTTCAGTCATAAAGATTAAACTCTCCTATAAGTACTGTACCTTGACCTTCATTGCAAGGTACTACTCATGAACATATTCTTATTATAACTCCTCCATTCCTTTGCCTCCATTATCAACTTAATCTTCTTGAAATTCTCAGTCCTTCACTTTATCTTTGATTGGATTCGAAATATCTGAATCAGGGTTTCCGACATCCTTGAGCATTGTTCAAATCATACTCCTCGTAATACTCAATCTAATGCCACCACTACCATATAAAAATTTATTCTACATTATTCTACATATACCTTCAAGACCTTCAAATTTTAAACTAATGGAGGTGAAGCCCCATGAGGAACTGAACTAGAGGAACAAAAGATATCCCTACCCCGAGCTATTAGGGTAATGGAACAGAATTCAATGATAATAAGGTGGAATTATATGGACGATATGTTAATAACCAATTTAAGATATGATCTGATAACCATACACGTCTATCTGAAATCATGTTACCCAGAATTCTCGCCACGCCAGTATGCATAGCTGCAATAAATGATAGAGTCCATAACTAAGGTATATACCCTATAATCATGTTATCTAAAAATTTTACCGCGTCAACCGGTATGGCTACGAAAAACTCTAAATTTCATAACTAAGATAAGTATACACCAAATCAGGTTCTATGTTTTTGTCATGCCAGCTAGTATAGCTGCGATAAACTCTAGACTCCATACTAAAATAGACATTTATCTTTCACACTGTTCTAAGCAAATATGTCATCAGAATATACCTTAATTTAGTCCATAAAATTTATCTCGATACAAAATCAAAGTCAACAACGAACACCAAGATTTAATCAACGAACAAGAAAGAGTAGATGAAAATAAGTGGAAACAGATTTTGTGATAGGGTTAGAGTAAGATTTTCAGGGGTCGTCCCAAGAATCTCTCAAGGAGTCCTAATATGTGATTGACTACCAAACCTGGTAAAATATTCTATGACTCAAAATCCTTATCCTAGGGCAGGCTCGCAGTAGTACGACTAAGCCTAAGTACTACCATGACTTCGCACTAGTTGTGAAGACTGACCTGCACGGGCCACCATAAAAATGTGTTACGACCCTTACTCGGATATTTTGGCACGAGTACATGGGCCATGCCCAACCTACACCGCAGTATCGATGGTAGAACGCTGTCAAGTACCCAATAAAATATCTACAACATTTATGATATCTGATAACAGCATGTACTCAAATCACATACAGCTAAGAACGATATAAAATATGAAAGATAGAAGTACAATAAATCAAACAGAATCTACAATAATCATACATATCAAGAATGTATCGGAGACAAATCCGACAACGAAATACAAACCTAAATAGGAATAATGGCATAGAGCTCCCAGAAGACAACTCACGGTAAATGGAACATCGAGATCTATCACAACTAGCATCGTCATATAGTCCAAGAATGTGGGGCATAACAACTCCTAAATTATGGTTATCCAGTCAGGATTGGAGCAAAGTACAAAAACTAATAGCAATTCCAAGTAATTGACAAGTGCTATAAATAGTAAATAATAATGTAATACTTGATGAGTAGTTTATAAGGGATAAGGTACAAAAGAAGAACATAGAAATAAAGAATAGTGGCATAATAGAGATAATATGTAAGAATGTAAAGACAGACAGATGTGTGATAACAAGAAAACTTGTCATGCAAGTATACGACCAACAAGTATAGCATAACCCAGAAAAGCTATATCTAGACGAGTGTTTTGAAATATCAAGTTGACATGTGAACGACTAGGAGATAATATCCAACAAACCACACATGTCGTGTGTAGCTGCTATTATTCAAGTAAGACCATGGGATAGAAAGGGTATATTCACACGTCTCCTAGGTATTTTCCTTCCCGGCTAGTACACATGGATCCAGTCCCGACACGAAGAATCTCAATAGTCCAGAATAGATATATTAGTCCAGTAATTCATTAGTCTAGTAATTCATTAGTCCAGTAAAAGTCAATATTCCTGAAACCACGTATCTCAAGACTATAAATCTATACAATACTAATCCGTGTATCCATCATATCAGGAATCAAATAAAACACTAATATAAACATGCATAATAGAAAATATCAAATAATTGAAACTATCAGAGAATGTACTCGTCTTAATTCATTAGAGTTGACGTGCACGACACGAATGTATCGGCACGGAATAGATAACGATGTTATATTCCACAAGATGGTCCCAAACGACGGCACAAGCGATTCCATTGAGTCCGAAATAGTCCAAGTAGCCTAGTTTGGTATGGCACGATAATCGAATCAAGAAAGAGGAAATGACCATAATAGTCGTGATCTATGATTTTAGGAAAGGAAGTATAACTAAATACATATAATTATGTTAAAATTATTTATAACATTTGGAAAATATATATCATAAATCAACTACTTTTAGACAACATCTTGAAGACCCATAAAATCATATCAGAACTAAGTCTTCCATTTTGTCAACTATAACATACTTATTAGGAAAATATGTGTAGCTATTTAGAGAACATATTTATAAATTATTTACAAACTATTTAGAATCAAAATTAAGACATATTACTTCATAAATCATAGTAGTTCCATAACAATATAATTTTCGGAAATATTATAAATCTACTTTAGAAATTATGATATATTTTGAATTCATGATAAATTATAACTCATAATAACCATTGACTATTATTGGTTAAAAGAATAAAGTTTTTTAGAAATTATAATGCATAAAATCCCAAATAAATAAGGGCCCAAATATAAGTAAAAGTCCAAAATGATTATATAGGCCCAAGGCCAAAATTCTATTTAAAAGACTATCAAAATATATGGTCCAAACATTAATTTAAAATTTATTGAAGACTTAAGTCCCCAAATGTTAACAGGACCCATAATATACCTGCTCATAAAATTTAATCCATTATTATTATTATTATTGGGTTAAGCCCACAAACTGACCCAAAGATGTGTTTAAACCACCCAAATCATTTACTAAACAAATAATACTTTTTAAACAGGCTTAAGCCAAGAGGGGTGCACCCGGCCCAAGCTCAGTCCAAAAACAAAAATAATTTGAATCCAATTAATTATAATGGGCTCCAAGCCCAAAACTATTAATCTATATTTTTTTACAATGGATGGGGCCTGACCCAACCCTACAGCATCTGTTGTTAACAGCAGAGAGAGGGGAACTCATGTGATTTGTTGGTCATTCAGTACATCCCTAAATCCAAAAATCAACCTAACCTAAGAAATGGGTCTCTCTCCCCCAAGGAGAGAGACAACAGTTCTTTCTAGTTAAAAATAAATGACAGAAAAGAAAAGAGGGTAGCGGAGAAGGAAACAGCTCACCGAGGGTCGTTCATTGGCGACACTGGGCGGAGGCAGCGCTGCTTCGGAGAAGAAGAGGCAGTGCCGGTATGGGGAGCGTCGGCGGGGGCTTGTCGACGGTGGAGGCGGACGGAGGTGCACCGGCCAGGCAATGCGAACAGTAAGGGTTGTAACTCCTCTTCCAAAATATTTTTCTTTTATTCATTTTAGTTTTAAATATTGTTCAAGTAGAAACTAAATTTCTTTTAAACAAATACTATAGATATAGACTTGAAATGGGATTTTTTAAAATATATTTTTAAATGAGATTTTACGAAAAAAACTTTGAATGAGGGATTTACTATTATCAAATATTGTACGAATTGAATTTTATAAAATAATTGAATGATATCAATATTACGGTACATCTTTTTTGGATTAATTAGTCGATAAAGGCTTACAAAATTGTTCTAGATATATGAATACCTTGATCATAGGGATTTAATTAAGTATTCTAATCAAACTATGTTGATTAAATATTTATTTGATAATATGTGATTAAATTATTTTCTTTCAATATAGATATGTATTCATATGATTTAATTTACGTGATATTATCGGAAGATTTAGTTAGTGGATTATGATATATGCTAATTTTGTATTTATGAATAATATTATTTTGTGTTAGTGAAAACAAATTTAAGACAAGTTAAGATTTCTATGTAAATATATGCAAATACCCCCTATATATGTTTGTGGAACCAACTATGTTGATTGTAATCCCAATCGGATAGAAAACCTATTATGTAACACCTATCCTAATCTCTTAGCCAACTTATCCAAATCGTTCCCCTTAATATATATATATGTATATACGTATACCACCACGGTCATCCCGAACCCTTCTATCCCCGACTTCCCTGTAGCCAATGCCACTACACTAACTCCTCCATATCCCGCAGTGCTGCGCCTCTGCCACCTTCCTGCCAGGCCTGTTTGTCCGCCCTTTCTGCGAGTACTCACCGTGTCCACGACCAAAAATAACCACCACATCGATCCCGTCTCCCGTCCGATCATTGCCATCGACATCACCAATACCATGTCCATCTGTGTGTTCATAACCACCCAATCTGTATCCGGACCCGTGTGTCCGTGTCCATCCTATCTTATTCCAGTATATTACAAATTCGATTCATGTTGGACACACACGACATGAATAACAAGCATCCAAATACCATGACCAAATACCATCACAGCCATCCGTCGGTCGCCACCTCGCGTTGGCAACAAATACTAGAAACACAAAAGGAGAGAAAACCCTAACCTCCCTGGGAGCCACCGTCCCCACAATGCCATCCAGGTTCCCGATCCCGACTTCCCCCGTCCCCTCCCAGGCGGCTGGCCCCATTGATCCAAGACGAGTGTCGTATCCCGCATGTCCCATGCCTGACCACCGTAGATCCGAGCAAGCCATCTCCGTCCTGAGCGCCCGCTCCGGACCCCGCCGATGTCTTCACACCACTGCGCTGAAGCGGTGGCAGTCCACCAGCACCGTCGAGCTCTTCCCTCACCGAGCCTCCCCGCGGCAACCCTGGCCTGGGCCTCCAGATATGGGCAACCTCCCGCCGGTGGTTCCCTGAGCGCATTCGTGCAGCCACCCCTTCGATTTCGGCGATTACGACCCCCACAAATGCCATCGCCACGCACCCGCGTGCGCCAGCATCCATCAACCCAGAGCTGCGCCTGGCGTCTCCGGTGAGCCGCCGTTCCTAGGCCGTACCGGTGGAGAGCTCCCTCCTCTCCTCTCCATGTTCAGCCACCAGACAAGCATCCTCATCCGCCCTCGAATCATACCGCCACCAAGAAACCACGGCCGCTCCCGCGCTAGCAACCACGGCCGAGCCAGCATCCGAAAGCTCCCTGTAAGCTTTATTTACTTTCTTACTGCTTCTGTTCCTTTCCTTTCTTCTTATTTGGGGAAGAGTAGAGAGTGTCTCCTTCTCTCTCTTTACTCTCTATTTAATTTCTGCTAACCATTTCCCAATGAAGAATAGTCAGCAAGCATAGGGTTGAGGGAATGTTTTTGTTTTGGTTTATTAGTATTTTATTCACGTTAGCTAAATGTATAGTGCTGTTAATTAGGAAAAGTATGCAACTATTTAGAGAGGTGTACATATATGTTAACCAATGGTAGTCTCCTTAAAAGTCAATATCATTAATATTATTATTATCACTATAGTCATTAGTTTTGTTAGTTATATTATTAATATGGTTACCATATATATAAATAAATATAGTTAATAGTTTCAAAAATTATGTTGTAATAAAATTTTAGTATTTGGCTTGGACCCTACCTCTATTTTCAAGCTAGATTTTAAACTCCTTAAATATACTACTCTAGCATTTTCTTATAGGTTTTTTTTGACCTATGACTATATTTAACTAAAAAAAATAGATTTTGCATGAAATGTTTTCTAAGACTTTTATTAATTTTTTTAGTAGAACATAGTTTCTAGTACGGGTCTCAAAATAGCCATTATATATTTTCAAATAAGTTTATATATATTTTTCTAAATGAATAAGTTATAGTATATTATCCAAAATAAGAAATCATCGCTCCTAAACCAAATTTCCTCTTCGTTTAGACTAACCAATGACCGTAACTAATCATATTCATATTTTTCCTTGCAAATCCGAACTCCTTCACATCGATGCTAGCCAACTGGACTACTCTGGACCCAACAAAGATGGTTTGTTTCACCATCTAAGGACCTCAAACAAGTGCACTTTCTGATTGCTTTTCGATTCATAGTAGTTTTTATGTTTCATGTTTATACTTATGTCTTGCTGCTTGTTGACACGCTCGTCACACGAAGATTAGTATCATATATTTATTGTACTTATTGACTGTCATTTACTTGATTACCATGCTTGCGACTTAATTCCATAAGTACTAGCTGGGCGGAGAAATATCTTAGTAGACGTATGAACTACCCATCCCATCCCAAAATGTCTGATCGTGACTGATAGCATCTGCACACGACACGTGCATGGTACCGTATTTACTCCTTAACCGTTCACATGTCGAAGTCGATATTTTAAAACACGTAGATAGTGTTTCCTTGTCTCTCTTCTTGCAGTCGTCACTACTTACCATGTCACCATGTTTACATATTTTAGACCACATATTATGCTATATCTCTCTAGTTTATTCTAGACCTGACATGTTACTAGTTTACTCTCTGGCTTCATTTCATATATGCTATTTCCATATTTTGTGAATTCTATTGTGTTTTCGGATTGCCGTCGGTCTGTGTACTTGTTCCATTCCTGACTGAAAACTAACATTTTTCAGTATAGTTGCGGCTTCTTTAGCATTGGGAGACGTAGGTGTTCTTGCAGGCCAAACCTAGAGATTAGATAGATGTTGTTGTAGTCATTTTCAATATATGTAAGAACTTTGTACTTTCTTTAAATGTAAATATTGTAATCAATTTAGAGATGTGAATGAGCAAAAAATGTTATAATTATGTGATATTGAGCATCATGGCCTTGACATTGTTCTACCGTTGACTTTGCGGCGTAGGCTGGCTTGGACACACACTCGTATCCTGAAAAGCGGCTCTCTCATTTTCTTGTTATGGTGGTGGTTGTCACGACCTGCTCCCGAATAATCGAACACGAGTCGGACATGCCCAGCCTTCATCGATGGACATGACGAAGTAAGCTGTACAATACTAAGGAAACTCCAAGTCAAATGATGATATAAAACACCACAGTGTAGGAGCGTAAAAAAGTGCTTCACAGAATGAGTCAAAGTGATAGATCATTCTACTCAAATTGATCTACCTTACGCCGCAGAGAGGTTAAATACTTTACGTCCAAGACAAGGCTAATCGCTTTTACGCCTAAAACAGCTAGGGTCAAGATAATGGTTTTACGCCTAAGATAGGCTAACCCTCCTTTTACGCTGGACAAAACTGTCAAAGTCTCGTATTTAATGCAAAGTCTGACATGAAGATATTGATGATGGCATATACCACAGATTTCGAAGGGATTTGTTTTATACAGAGACCAATGTTGTCGTTTAGTATATGGACTGAGCTACTTTACGCTCACACTATGGCTTCTTTTACGCACTGGGCTACTTTACGCTCAAGGTTATTTAATAACCACTTTACGCGGGAAATCTATGACAGGGCTGTTTTACGCCTAGTCCACTGCTTTACGCTCAGAGTACATTGGGGTTGTTTTACGCCCTATTCTTCTTCATCTGTTGAGAACGTGGTCTGCCTACGCGGCTTTCATGCCATACATCTCGAAGAACGTATGTACGTGCATTCTATTCTTACTGAAATGATAGAACATGTGTCAACATATTCAGAGGATGACTTCAGTCATGGGTGGTAGTTGTTAGCGTAAAGACGGAACTTTTGCTGAGTTTTTACGCATAAGAGCCCAAGTCTATAAATAGACTAATTTTTCTCATAACAGACACACAGAGACAGGAAAGAAGACAGAGAGATTAGAACTCAGAGATTTTTGATTCTCTAGAGCATTCTTCTTCAACCTTTCTTTCAGAACAGAGTGAAGCAAAGCAGGAAAGCATTCGGCCTCGCCATCAGTGTCCAAGTGCATCGATACCTTTCTGGTGACTTAGTTCTTCCAAGTTGTTCATCTTCAAGCAGCGATCTTCATCATCATCGTATGGTCCAAGGAACAAAGTGATCATTTATAGATCAGACTTCTACAGCAATACTTTTACAGAATCAAATTTGTACTTCTTGTACTTTTTCTTATTTTATTTTCAAAAGCCAATTCTCCTGGTATTTTGTTAAGTGAAACAAAATGGCGACTCTGCTGGGGACGACCTTCTCCTCTGACGAGGAGGTAATTGCTCAATACGATGATGTGTCGATTGGATCGACGAAGAAGACTCTGGTTGTACACTTCGACCAGACTGCTTATGAAGGGATGCTCCAAACTGGGGGTGGTTCTCGCTACTCCAATGTTTAAAAATCTTGCAAAGCACGAAAAGTTTGGATTCCTAAATCCAAAATAGCTTCTGATCTCTCTGTTTCTGCTAGTGGCAAGGGAATTCTTCTCACTCCTGTCGTAGGGACTCCCGTTCGTAGCGAGGCAGTCCTTACTTCAGAGTTGCACTCAAAGTGTGACAATCTATCTTCCGTTTGTAACGGTGAAGATAATCAGGTTTCACGCCCACTGCGTAAGAACCAGGTTTTACGCTCAGTGGGTAAAAACCAAATAGCTTCTGATCTCTCTGTTGCTGCTAGTGGCAAGGGAATTCTTCCCACTCCTGTCGTAGGGACTCCCGTTCGTAACGAGACAATCCTTACTTCAGAGTTGCACTCAAAGTGTGACGATCTATCTCCCGTTTGTAACGGTGAAGATAATCAGGTTTCACGTCCACTGCGTAAGAACCAGGTTTTACACTCAGTGGGTAAAAACCAAATTTTACGCTAAGTACATAAAGATGAGTCTCCCATTTGTAATGGGGCAGACTCTAACGATTGTGCTTCTGGGTGTAAAAATCAGTCTCCCGTCGGTGACGTGGTAGGCTCAAATAAATTATGCTCCTCGCGTAAAATAAAATCTCCCGTCTGTGACGTGGTAGATAACCAATTTTTACGCTCTACGCGGAAAGGTAAATCTCCTGTCTTTGACAGTGTAGATAAAATTCGCAATGATGTTTTTACATCTAATGTGAATGTACCTAAACGTGTGCAGCGTAAAAATATTGTTGGTAAAGCTTCAGTTCTACATCAATGGCCTTCTTATACTGCTCTACGTAAAGTACCAAATCTACAAATTACACGCAATGAAAATGGAGTCCTTCGTGCTAAAAAATCTCAAGATTTACGTACACAACTCCAAACGCGTAGAAATGTACAATTTGGTTCTGCGAATGCAGCCAGTAATCTTCTTTATATACAGGGTACTAAATATTTTTCTACCCTAAATGTAACAAAGAAGACTACTCCCTCCACTCCTTCTGACTTACGTGAATTGCTAATGAAAAGCGTAAGAATAGACAATCTCCGGTGACATTTCTCCAAGAAAAATATCATTGTGATTATCACCAGGTTGTAATCAATTGTTGTTGTTCGACTTCAAAACGGTCAGTTTTTGATCGATTGAGTTTTAATGTGTCTCAACAACAAACGAAAGAACAAGAACATGAGTTGTCATATGTGTCAGTTAATATGGCATCTCATACTAACAGAGGACGACGTCCAAGACGAAATACGTCCCAAACCCCAGGTCAGCAACAGTTCAACAGACTTCTTGATTCTTTTGAGGGAGTATATCAGAACACTCGATCAAGAAGACAAAGACAAATACAGACTTCTGATTTAGAAGCTGGGGGTACTCAATCTTTTGAGTCTGAGACTGACAGTGTCGATTCATACTTCTATACTGATCCTTCTATATCTTCAAGAGAGGTTGAATCCTACGCTGTTGGAGATGAACCAGAGACCTCATCTGTTAATACAGAACAACGTCTCACTACCGTTGAGCAATCACTGAAAGACATGCTTAACATGGTGCAAAACATGCATCAGATAATATTGAATCAGCAAACTCCTCAGCCGACAGTAATAACACCAGCACCAGTAGCGGCACAAACTCAAGATAGTCAAGGGACTGATATACCTTTGAATGTTCAGGAGCCTGCTGTTAATCAAAATTCTGCATCTCCAGATCCTATTATTGTAGAAGATGTACCATCTCCGGTGGGGATTACAGTACATCCAACAACTATTCAATCAAATGTGCTTTCGTAAACTAGTGAGGCCATTCAAGCAGTGCGTGAACTCAAAGCACAGTTTGAAGTCTTGAGGCACAAGGATCAACTCTAGAGGTTAGGGATTAAGCAACCTTATCCTCCTCATTGGAATGATGTACCCTTTCTACCAAAATTCAAGCCACAATCCATGGTATTGTTTGATGGGAGGGCTTCTCCTAGTCAATATATCAATTATTTTGATATTAGGACTGTACATCTGCAGAAAAATGATGCTCTTCTCACTCGAGTGTTCATTGGTTGCTTGACGGGTTCGGCTTATGATTGGTATCGAAGTTTACCCGACAATTGTATTTCGTCTTTCGACGAATTTAAGGCAATGTTTCTCTTCCGCTTCTATGAAGGAGGTATGGACATGAACATGTCCTCCTTAATAGAAATTAAACAAAAAAAGAAAGAAGATACTCGGACATTCATCGAACGCTTCCGACAAGCTACTTTAAAGATGCCTCCTGGCATGCCAGATTCAGCACTCATTGATACATGCAAGATGAATCTGCGACCATCTATTGCTGTTTTTACGGGTTCTCAATTCACAGATTAGGCTTCGTTCATCATGGTAGCAGTTTCTGCCGAGACCAATGGTAGGTTAGCTCGTGAACATGGGATGATTTTTGCCTTAGATGATAGAGGAAAGAAAAGTAATCCTGGTAATAACCCCGGTAATCGTAATATGAAAGGAAAAGATACCTTCATGGTTAATCTTTCCAAGAATAAAACGACGCCGAATAATCAGAAATCTTCCAGGCCAAAAGAAGAATACTCTTTTGATCAGAGTGATATCCCAGGGATATTTTAATGTCTGGTGAAGAGTGGCAAACTTCAGATTCCAGAGCCAAAGAGGCCTAATGAGGTGAATCTGACTGACAATCCCAAATATTGTATCTATCATAGATACATTAATCATCCTACCAGTGCTTGTTATGTCCTGAAGAAGAAAATCCAAGAGCTGATAAATGGCGGTGCTATCGCCTTAACTAATGATAACCATACGGTTACAACCAATATGGTTTCTCTTCAATTCGAGGATTTTTCTCCACAGTAAGTAGCAGATAGAATCATCCCAATCCCGAAGGCGACGATGAAGATTGTGAATATCCTGCCTCATAGAGAAGAAAATGAAGGATTGCTGCCTCTTACCTTAAAAAATGGTGAAATTATGTGGGTACATCCTGACTTAGTACCTGAATTGGAAAATGAAAGTAAAACTTCAAAATCCAAAAAAGACAAGAAAGTCAAAACTTGCAACATGATTTCTCATGTTATTCCAGATCCCGACGATTCAGATTATCTATGGAATGGCACTCCTTTGGAAGATAGACTAAGAGGATTGAACATATGTCCTCCAAGTCTAGCTCCTCCTACCAAACTCAAGCTTACTCATCAGCAGTGGTTAGCTATGAATAGTGTCCCTTTATATCGGACACAACAAGTCTTCGCTGCTTACGAAAAAGCTCCTATAGGGATTTTTCCTCGTATCCCGAATCCTTCTCCTCCTGTAGTTACAGAGACATCTATTCCTCATTCTCCTGTAGATATAGAGATCCCTTCTTCTTCCTCTGTGGAACCATTTGTTAAAAGTCTACTGCCCATTCATCTATACAGTCAACAATTTGTCATTCTCATGAAAAAAATGGGTTATGACTTTCAGAAGGCAGAAGGTTTGAATTATGATAAAGGAATACGACTTCCTTTACAAATTCAAAATAAAAAATCCACTGTTGGATTGGGTTCTGAAATTCCTCACAACAAACCTTACAAGAAAAAGGCTAAAGAGAGGAAGACTAAATCCTGTAATATGGTACTTCCTTCTCTTGAGTCTGAAGAAGAAACTTTTACTGGTACAAGATCCGGAAAAGAGTACCACAAAGATTATGAGGGATCTTCCAAAGAAGCAGAAGATGTAGTGGAAACACTACCAGCTCAAGCTTCTCTTGTTCCTGCAAAACCCTCGGTGGTTGAAAAGAGGAAACAGAAAGCAGTACGCTTTGACGTTCCATTGAAGTCTGCTTCTAGTCAGGGGGTGGTGATGAAACCTTACAAATTTGATATTCTAGCTCAGTTAGCTAATACTCCGGCTAGACTATCCATATTTGAACTGCTTCATCTTTCTAGAGAAAGCAGAAAGACTTTGAGTGAAGCTCTACTTCAGGCAGATTCATGCTTGGCTCAACTCAAGAGTCCTGATAATACTCCAGTGTCGTGTCCGTAATGTCATAGTGTGATGGAAGCAATTCCCAATATCACCTTTACACAAGAAGATATGCTGTTGAAGCATAACAAACATGACAGACCTCTGTGCTACACTCGGTATATTGGATCTACTAAAATTGATAGGATTTACATCGATCCTGGGTCGTCAATTAGCATAATTCTTCAAAGTATGCTAAGACCCCTGAGGATTCCTACTAGTGACCTGACTTACACTAGTACTACGATAGTTGGTTTTAACTCTGGCAAGAGTAAACCACTGGAGAAGATTCATCTGAAGATTCAGATTGGCGATCTGCGAACTATGGTAACCTTCTATGTTATCAACTCAGATGTATCCTACAATATTCTTCTTGGAAGACCGTGGTTTCATGAACACAACATTGTGCCTTCAACTCTCTACCAATGCTTCAAGTATGTGGATTCTCAAGGAGTTGTAAAGACTGAATTTGCTGATATCAATCCCTTCAAGGGTGTCGAAGCCTATTTTTCTGATTCAAGGCTTTATAAACAAGAACATGTGAAAGAGATATCAGACATAGCTGAGATCAGTCTATTAATGAAGATCCGCCAGAAGAACAACCTTTGAAGATCATAGTCAAGGGACGAATCCAATCCCAATCTGTCAATGATCAACCTTTGGTAATCAAGGTTAAAGGAAGAACTCAAGCTTCATCTGAGGAATCAGTAAATGTTCCTACTAAGAACCAAGTTCAACCTTTTTTGATTAAGGTCAAAGGACGTACTTCTTGTACGAATGATCCAGAACCACCATTGATTGTCAATCTTGGCAAATCTACGTAGAAGACGGATAATGGTCCACTGATGATTAATTCGGAACGTAGCAGTCAAATCGTAAATGATGTAAATATTGATCATTCTGTACTTTTTGATATCAATGAAGATTTTATTTTCGAGTATATGGTTGCCAAGTTTATTGAAAGAATGACTTTATCTTCTGATAATCAAAGTCATCAATCTAAAGGCGACATAGAACCAGAAAAAACTTTATACATCAACTATAAAGAAAATTCCTTTCCTCTTCAGGTTGATGTTGGACCTTATGCTCAAAAGTTCTTAACATCTTCTCCTTATCTACTTCCGATAGTTGCCCAATCACAAGCTTGTGTAACTTATAGTCGTCATGAAGAATCTTATTTCGTGGTTCCGTTTGATAAGAAAAACAAGCGCCAAATTGTTTTTGGCTTGGCTAGAAATATACCTGTTGCTCAGACAGACGATCTGAAAGATAAAGATAAAGGAAGAATCCGAATTGACAAATATAGTCAACAATCCATCAAGATCATTCAGAATATAGAATATGATTTGAAGACTATACAAGGTCTCAATCAGGGCAAAGGTAGACGACTCCCCTTATGTGGTGATCCGTTTTACCAGAAGACTCGTCATGGATTGGGATATGATCCGTCCTATATGTTTAATGACGATATACAAGAAGAATTCTCTTCTAATTCCTCATAATCATCTGTTTCAGAAGAAAACCAATTCATCGAATCGAATATATCTTATTCCTCATATGATGAATTCAAACGTGTATCTTCAACTCTCCATTAGGATTTATTCTTGAGTTGACCTCCTTTCCTTTCCCATAAAATAGGTTAGGTCATCCACTTCTTTTATCGATATTTGACATATATGCTCATGATGTCTGTCTTCTTAATCCCCAGCTACCAAAGTTTGGTTAAGCTGATTACTCATCTCTTTGGAGAGAAATTTTTATCTTTCATCTTATCAGTTGGTATAGAAAGACGAATTTATTATTTATCACGTTCTTATAACCTCTTAATAAATATTAAATTTGCTGGTGTTTCTTATCTATCATGTCCATTTGACCTCTGTATAGATATTAATCTACTTTTCTTTGAGTTCTTACATACTATCATGTTCATATTACCTCTGATAGTATTATGCTCTAAAACAGAAAATGCGATTTCATTATCTATCATGTCCATATTACCTCTGGATAGATATAATATGTTGAGTTTAAAAGACTTGTCACGTCCATATTATCTCTGATAAGTGTTTTCTATCTCATACCTATTGTTTAAATTCCAAATAAACGATAGGATCACAAAATAAATCTTTCATTCATTTTTATGTGGAAACACTACAAAATGAATAAGACAAAAGATGGCAAAACGCTCTCTTAAGGTGGAGTGGAAATATCTTGAAGCAACTTCTTTAATTCTTCTAGCCGCTTGCCACGAGAACTCATAACCTTCTTGGTAGCCTCAGCACGTCGAGCTTCAGGGGTGCAAATACAAAAAAGTTCAGTGAAAGTGATTATCAGATTTTCCTTGGCTTCATCAAGGGTTCTGATGGTCGAATCAGCCCCAAAGCTTGTTCTTCTAAAATTGAGCTTTGGGTGAGATGTAGATTTCGAGCATCGATCATCTTTTCCCTTTCAGCCTTCAAGCGAGCTAGCTCTGCTTCGACTTCACGGATTTTGTCATTCTTGCTCTGAATATCTACGTTTAAAGTATCATAAGCCACTCTGTGACCATGCAGTGCAGGTTTTATGCCAGCCAAAAAGGCTTTCTCTTTGGCAACCTTTAGAATGTATTCATGGAGAGCTGTATTATACGTAGTCTCCCGAGCAAGATAATCAGCCGTTAAAGTATCAAACTCCTCCTGAATGAGGCTTTCTACAGTCTCATTTGATAGCCTGATATATTCTCTGATCGGCTGCTCAAGGTCCTCCACAATTTTCTCCAATGTTGCAGCTCTCTCAACATCATTGAACATGGCAACATTCTTGATAGTCAGAGCCATTGCCGTCTTCAAAATCTCATAACTGAGGCCTTTATTCAAGACCATCTTTATCAGAGTTGCCAGAGTTTTATAAAAAGTTTTAGTATGAATCTCAACCAGGAGATTCATTTCTACGCTGGAGCTTGGTGTGGTGGCAATATCCAATAGATCCATTCTTTGAAGCTTGGGAGTAGATATGGTTGGCAAGGCAGTAAGATGAGATAAAGTTGTTGTTGTTACTATTGCCATAGTCAAGTTATCCCTAGAAGCTTCAGGGGTTGTATCTCTAACACCTATAGCTACCATTGGTGTAACAACAGACGAAGGTGGAGCTGGTGTCGTCACTGCTGTTATTTGGTTCCCAAGAACTTCAGGAGCAATGTCTTCAATATCTGTTACTCCAGTCGTTTCTGGAGTTCTGGCGGCGGTGATATTAGTGGATGTGGTGACAGTTGCAGGAGCTGGTTCAGGTTCCGGTGTTGGCTTATCAGAAACTGATATTGAATCAGCAGCTACAACAGAAGATGCTATCACTTCCCTAGTTTTAGTTGGTGGTTCAAGCATGCTCTCAACACCTTCTTCAACTGTCAGCTCCGTAGGATTTTCCACTTCTTCAGTTGCAGTAAAATTTTCTATAGCTGATTCTTTATTTAAGATCGGTTCTCCTCCAGCAGCTTTATTATCACCTGCAGTGAGGTCTATTGCAGCCTTTTTCTGGTGCTGATCTTCAACATGAGAGGATATTTCAGGATGTGCTTCTTGATGCTCCACCGCGGGTTGCTGTCCTCCCTCTTCATCAGCACCCTCTTCGCTAGAAGAAGAAGTCTCATCAGCAGATTCCTTATTTTCCTCATAAATATCTTCTTCTTGAGGAGGAGAAGCCATAGGCTTTGGTGCAATTATGACATCTGCAAAACGAACAAAATAAGTTAATATACAAAATCATGATATATAATGCCATATAGGTTTTGTATAATACTTGGAATATGTGCATTTTTTAAGATATGTATCATAATCACCATCCCAGTCATCATCCTCGAAGTCAAGAGCCGATTCATCTGATGGGATGCGGTCTTGATCAGCGGTGGATACAGTAGTAGTACCCTCTGTAACTTGTTCCTTGGTTGGCAAAGATAAATGGAGTGAGGTGCTAAGACGTCCAGGAGACAAAAGTGTTACAGCTCCTGATCCAACTATCGGTGGAGGGGCTGAAGATCCTTCTCCTGGATGGACCGAGGAAGAACCGACAAGATGATCCTCTTGAATCAAAATGTCATCTTCTGGAGTGTGGGCTCTTGGTTTGGAAGTCCCTTTGGTGGTAAATTTTTTCTTCTTCTCTGGAGACTTCATTGGAGAAACGGTAGCTGTGTTCTGCTTTCGTTTGCGGGTCTTTCCAATAATTATTGGTCCCGTGGCTACCTCCCCAGCTCCCCTAGGAATTACTGCCAGAAACTCATCTATATCGACAGTATTGTCTGGTACGTCTGGGGTTATCCTGATTGGTTCCTCAACATTTCCCTTTTGAGCCCACCGAAGACTTCCTTGCATACTATAGCCGTCTTCAAAAGAGCGGATAGATGTATAGAAACGAGCATACGAATGAAGTATGCGTAGCTCAGTTGTACTAGTGGCTGTAGACATGGAGAATCTAGCGCCAGTACATGCAGCTCCGAAATATCTCCATGCTCATGCACCGTCGATCAGCTTCCCATAATGATAGAAGCTAGTGGAAGGATTGCCAACATGAAGTTGGTTATATCCAAACTGACGAGCGAACCTACTTGGTAGATAAGGCTCGAATTCACAGTTATCTTCATTCCTATACATCAGATGAGAGGGTCTGATGTACACTAGCCATCGGTAGATAGATCTCGGCAATAAGGCCGATTTATCTGCTCTATCTTCAAATTGCACACCGAGGCAGTTAGCTGGAACTGGTGGTCTGGTGCAGAAGAAATTCTAGCCAAAGAATAGGGTTTTACCCATCATAGGCGGAGCTATGGCCGGGTTGGGTTGTCGGTGTGGTATTGACGACTGAATGGGAGTTTTCGCATGGTCGGCCGACGACGAATCGACGGCTGGTTTCTTCCCCTTGTTGCTAGCGGCGGATGATTTCTTGGGAGCCATCGGATCAAAGTGAGGGTTTCGAAGAAAGACAGGGCAAAGGAATTCGAGATTGCAAAAAGATGAGTAAAAGTGTTTTCTCTCTCCGAAGAATCCTATTTATAGGAAAATTTCAAATCGGTTCAAATTCCAGATTTTACGCCGACTGTTGGATATCCCCACTTTTACGCGGATGACTGTTGCGTATCCCGAATTTTACGCTGACTGGTCAAATCTCAACTTTTACGCTGCTGTTCAAAGTATTTCAAATTTTGGATATATTTGAAAACTTTGAAGGGGGTCTTGTAGGAGCGTAAAAAAGTGCTTCACAGAATGAGTCAAAGTGATAGATCATTCTACTCAAATTGATCTACCTTACGCCGCAGAGAGGTTAAATACTTTACGCCCAAGACAAGGCTAATCGCTTTTACACCTAAAACAGCCAGGGTCAAGACAATGGTTTTACGCCTAAGATAGGCTAACCCTCCTTTTACGCTGGACAAAGCTGTCAAAGTCTCGCATTTAATGCAAAGTCCGACATGAAGATATTGTTGATAGCATATACCACAGATTTTGAAGGGATTTGTTTTATACAGAGACCAATGTTGTCGTTTAGTATGTGGACTGAGCTACTTTACGCTCACACTATGGCTTCTTTTACGCACGGAGATTATATGAGTTTTTACGCTCGAAAGTCGACGTGTGCGTAAAGTCTATTTGGGCTACTTTACGCTCAAGGTTATTTAATGTCACGCCCCAGAACAAGAATACTGGAGAGCGGGGGCGTACATAGCCAGCTACGTATATTGAAATAGAATACATCTCAACTATACGGTCACGACTGTCAAGATATGAGGGTTTACTACAAGCCAGCGGTCTCTTATGGTCAAGCCTATTGTCTCAATCTCAAGCAAGTAATATGATCACAAGATGTTTGACCACCAAATATACAATAAAAGAGGTCCCAAATATTATATATCAGCTGATCATGAAGCTAGTCGTACAAAATGCTGGGACTAGCAAGAGTTAAGTCATACATGATCAACCCTAGGATTTGTTAATCATGTTTACAGCCCGTAGGCAGACAGTAAGTAAAGTGCATCGAGCTAACATGTGCTCGTCGGCTAAACGGCTCAAAAGAATAACTTTACAATAGAGTGAGCGAAACAAAATAGAAAACCCACTCGTAGCCCGGGTTCCTTCTAGTCGCCACCATCGGGCTGGAGGTTCGGAAGATCCTCGGGAGCTGCTCCGAAGTCTGGCCACACAAAACCAGCTGGGTCAAACCCCAGAAAGAGCAAGTGCCACAAATGAGGCCACGAAATAAGAACAAAAGCCAGCATATTAGAACATAAGAAAAGAAATTGAAGAAGGTACAAGTAATAAAGAGTGCAACATGACAATAAACGACTAGTGACGTGGGACCATTCCGGGAGCCAGGTTACAATCCTTAAACCAGACAAGGACCGAGGTTGTAACCATTCGCCTGAACAGCACTCTGTCTCTACCCATTTATTGTTAGAGATAAGTAAAACAAGCATGTACAAGAGTTCCAGGTACAGGGGCTAGACAAGACTTAGACAAGGCTGGACTCCATCCATTCATAATGCGGCCAAACAATTACTACGACTTACTACTTAACTAACTAGGGTTATCACAAGCCTTAATTACTAACAAGATGCAATAAGAATTTCCCAGTCCCAAGCCCTGCAGACCATCCAGTTATTCTTCCGCGTGTTGAGAGTATGGTTGGGTACATCGCCCCGGAGACGATATACCCTTAGGTGACTTAGAGGGTGCAACACATGACAGTGCGCTGAAAATGTGCTCTACTCGTCGGCAAGCTACAAGTCCAATTAAGAGCGCCCAGATAACGAGATTGCCTGTGACTGGAAATTTTCCATGAACTATAGTTTGATCTAGTCATTAGCCTAATCCATATTCAGTATGAATCCCTGACCGTGGGAACCAGGGAGTCACGTTCTAGACATGATGCAAGACAAGACAAGTAGATTGCACAAGTAAGCAAGCAGGAACACCCACAGTGTCAAGTTGATTATACGAGTCAAGTTAGCCGTCGCAACAGTATCAAGATAAATCATGTCAGGGTACTTGTCAGGAGTGGGCCACCACGGGCCACTATCATATCAGGTTGGTCATGTCAGAAGTACACCACTACGGGTCACTGTCATGTTATACTAGTTCCTGGTCATACCATGCCATGTACAATAGTCATTCCAAACATATTAAGTAAAATCAAGTTCATGACAAAAAGCATAAGAATATAAAATGGACGTAAAATATCTAATAAAATATTAATATACAGGGCTATAGAAGAGCCAAGCTTAAGGAAAAATAAAACCAATCTACATGATTGGACAGATTGCGCAAGGGTCCCTGGGGTCGGGTTGCGCAGGAGTCAAGTGCGCCAGGGGGCCAACTACGCAGGAGTGAGATGCGCAGAAGTCGGCTCGCGCTGAGCTGGTTGGCACAGGGGGTCAGATTGCGCATGAGTGAAGTGTGCGGGGATGGATGGCGCATGGGTCAGATTGCGCATGAGCGGACTGCGCAGGGAAGGATGGCGCATGGGTCAGATTGCGCATGAGCGGACTGCGCATGAGCAGACTGCACAAGAGTCCCTGTGCGGTGGGGTTGAGCGCAGTTCACCATGGGGCAAGCTGTGCGGTCGGCGCTGTGCTAAAATGTGCAGGCCGAGAGGAGGATGCGCAGTCCAGCACTGCGCTAAAGAGCGCAGGCTGCAGTCTGCTACTCCAGGCCGATAGGAACTCTTCAAGAACACCAAAGTTCAAATATTCATATCTTGGTCAAATCAAAACCAAATCTAGATTTCCAAGGGTCTAACTTGAGTAAAATTGAATTCCCTTCCACATGGAAGCATCAAAACCTACAAAAATCCAACCAAAATAGATCAAAACCATGTAAGTCTGGAAATAGTTAAAACCTAGATCTAGAACAATAGAGACTCCAAATCACAAAATGTCAAGCACTAATGTTGATCACTATGGCCTAATCTAGCTAATGAATAAATAAAATATGGTTCTCATGTGGTGGCAAGGTGCACTTGCCTATGGGTGGAGTGTTGTGTAGAGGAAGGAAGAAGAAGAAGAAATTAATGGATGGAAGTAATGAGGAGAGTGAGTGTTAGGTGGGGATAATAAAGAGGGTGGGTTGTGGTGAAATGAGGGTTGAATATAGGCTAAGGTGTTCCAATGCATGTTAAACCAAACCAAACCAAATCAAACCAATTCCCTTCCATAAAATAAACCAAGCCAGGTAAAACCCAATTGCGAGAACCAAAATCTGCAAGTCAAGCCAACAAGTATATGCCAAAATTCGAGAAAATAAATACAGGTCTGAAATACATGCAAGCTTGACAAAATACGTATTCAGAATATGGGTGTTACAACTCTACCCACCTTCAAAGAATTCCGTCCTCGGAATTTAATTAAGAGGCTAGAGAGACAAGGACAAGCTATATTAATCACAGGCAAGCTATAACCTGGTAAGCAATCAGACAATCATACATGCAAGCAAGGGATGGAAAACATAAGGCATAAGGAAGACATTATACCTTACGAGTCAAACAAGTAGGGATATCGCGATCGGATATCATCCTCACGCTCCCACGTTGACTCACCTAGAGAGTGATGACCCCAAGCAACACGGACTAAACTAATAGTCTTGTTCTTGAGTATCTTCTCTCTCCGGTCCAATATAGACACGGGCCTCTCCTCATACGAAAGGTTGGTACCAACAACCAGTTCCGAATGGTCCAGGATATGGCTCGGGTCTGGGACGTACCATCGTAATTGGAAAACATGGAATACATCATGCACCTCACTTAGCGACGACGGAAGAGCAAGACGATAGGATACATCTCCTACTCGCTCCAGGATATCGAACGGCCCTATATACCTAGGACTAAGCTTTCCCCGCACGCCAAAGCAAATGACGCCGCGGTTAGGCGAGATCCAAAGGAATACATGGTCGCCGATAGCAAACTCCAAGGGACGTCGATGAGCATCGGCCCAATGTCGCTGGAGATCTTGGGCAACTCGAAGACGATCTCTGATCCTTCTGACCACTTCAACTGTCTAGGCAATCATCTCTGGACCAAGCATCTGCCTCTCTCCGACATCATCCCATGCTAGCGGGGATCTGCACTTCCTACCATACAGAGCCTCGAACGGAGCCATCTGGATACTGGCCTGGAAACTATTGTTGTACGAGAATTCCACAAGATACAGGTGATCTTCCTACGAACCACCGAAGTCGAGCGTACAAGATCTCAGCATGTCTTCAAGAGTCTAGATTGTGCGTTCTGACTGACCATCTGTCTGTGGATGATATGCTGAACTGAACTGGAGATGAGTTCCCAAACTCTCTTGCAAGCTACGCCAAAAGTGTGACGTAAACCTTGAATCTCGGTCCGAGGTGATACTGACGGGCACACCGTGAAGCCTGACAATCTGCCTGAGGTACATCTCTGCCAACTGAGCTGTAGACTGACCAACTCTGAAGGGAAGAAAGTGAGCCACCTTCATGAGCCTGTCAACTATAACCCAAATAGCATCTCGACTAGCTGGGGATCTGGGCAATCCAGTCACAAAATCTATGGTCACATGCTCCCACTTCTATTCTGGAATCGGCAAGGGCTGAAGAAGTCCAGCGGGCCTCTGATGTTCAGCTTTAACTGCTGGCAAACCAAATATCGAGAGACAAACCGGGCTATCTCCCTCTTCATGCCATTCCACCAGAAGTGCTGACGGATATCACGGTACATCTTCGTGCCACCGGAATGAATAGAATACTGCGAACTGTGAGCTTCTGCCATGACTTTCTGTCTGATATCTCCACTGGGTACACAAAGACGAGAGCCGTGTCGAAGTGTACCATCTTCATGAATGCATAACTCTGGCCTTCTTCCTACCTCATACTCTGCTCTGAGCCGTTGAAGCTTGGAATCTGTAGACTGCGCCACTCGGATCCTCTCAACTATGCTGGACTGAACCTGTAGACTGGCCATCAATGCCACGTTGGAAGGAAGAACCACTTCAATTCTCATATTCTGAAAATCTGCCAATAACTCTGGTTGTGCCGTTAGAAAATAAACTCCGGCTCTCCGGCTTAACGCATCTGCTACAATGTTGGCCTTCCCTGGATGATACTGTAAATCCATATTGTAGTCCACCAGTAGCTCGAGCCATCTTATCTGTCATATATTAAGGTCCTTCTGGGTGAAAATATACTTCAGGCTCTTATCATCAGTAAATATCTCCACTCTATCTCCGTACAAGTAGTGCCTCCACAACTTAAGTGCAAACACTACTGCTGCTAGCTCCAAGTCGTGGGTCGGGTAACTCTTCTCATGGTCACGAAGTTGGCGTGATACATAAGATATTACCTTCCCATGCTGCATCAAGACACACCCCAATCCTCTACCTGAAGCATCGCAATAAACTGTGAATCCTCCGATCCCATCTGGAAGCATGAGAATGGGAGCCGTTATCAATCCTCGCTTCAACTTCTCAAATAATTCCTGACACTCCACTGACCAAACAAACGGCACATTCTTACGAGTCAACTGGGTCATCGGCGCTGAAATCCTTACAAAATCTGAAATGAATCGCCGGTAGTAGCCGGCCAATCCAAGGAAGCTGTGAACCTCTGCCACTGAACTAGGTGCTGGCCAAGTTTCGATAGCCACAATCTTCTGGGGATCCACTTCCACTCCTCCTCGAGTAATGATGTGACCCAAGCACGAAATGCGATCAAGCCAGAACTCGCATTTACAGAACTTGGCGTACAACTGGTGCTCCCTAAGCGTCTGAAGGACGATTCTGAGATGCTGCTCATGCTCTGCTTCGCTCTTGCTGTAGACCAAGATATCATCTAGGAACACGATCACGAACTGATCCAGGTAAGGCATAAAAATGCGATTCATGAGGTCCATGAATACAGCCGGCGCATTGGTCGCTCCAAAGGGCATAACAAGGAACTCCCAATGCCCATACCTCGATCTAAACGTGTAACACCCATATTCTGAATACGTATTTTGTCAAGCTTGCATGTATTTTAGACCTGTATTTATTTTCTCAGATTTTGGTATGTACTTATAATTGGCTTGACTTGCAGATTTTGGTTCTCGTAATTGGGTTTTACCTGGCTTGGTTTATTTTGTGGAGGAGAATTGGTTTGATTTGGTTTGGTTTGGTTTAACATGCATTGGAACACCTTAGCCTATGTTCAACCCTTATTCCACCATAACCCACCCTCTTTATTATCCCCACATAACACTCTCTCTCCTCATTACTTCCCTCCATTAATTTCTTCTTCTTCTTCTAACTTCCTCTACACAACACTCCACCCATAGGCAAGTGCACCTTGCCACCACATGAGAACTACTTTTTTTATTTGTTCATTAGCTAGATTAGGCCATGGTGATCAACATTAGAACTTGACATTTTGTGATTTAGAGTCTCCATTGTTCTAGATCTAAGTTTTCTCTAATTTTGGATTTACATAGTTTTGATCTATTTTGGTTGTGTTTTTGGGGATTTTGATGCTTCCATATGGAAGATAATTCAATTTTACTCAAGTTAGAACCTTGAAAATCTAGATTTGGCTTTGATTTGACAAAGATATAAAAATTTGAATTCTTGAACTTGAGTAAAATTGAATTCTTGGTCAAATCAAAACCAAATCTAGATTTCCAAGGGTCTAACTTGAGTAAAATTGAATTCCCTTCCACATGGAAGCATCAAAACCCACAAAAATCCAACCAAAATAGATCAAAACCATGTAAATTTAAAAATAGTTAAAACCTAGATCTAGAACAATGGAGACTCCAAATCACAAAATGTCAAGCACTAATGTTGATCACCATGGCCTAATCTAGCTAATGAACAAATAAAATGTAGTTCTCATGTGGTGGCAAGGTGCACTTGCCTATGGGTGGAGTGTTGTGTAGAGGAAGGAAGAAGAAGAAGAAGAAATTAATGGAGGGAAGTAATGAGGAGAGAGAGTGTTAGGTGGGGATAATAAAGAGGGTGGATTGTGGTGGAATGAGGGTTGAATATAGGCTAAGGTGTTCCAATGCATGTTAAACCAAACCAAACCAAATCAAACCAATTCTCCTCCACAAAATAAACCAAGCCAGGTAAAACCCAATTGTGAGAACCAAAATCTGCAAGTCAAGCCAATTACAAGTACATGCCAAAATCCGAGAAAATAAATACAGGTCTGAAATACATGCAAGCTTGACAAAATACGTATTCAGAATATGGGTGTTACATTTAATAACCACTTTACGCAGGAAATCTATGACAGGGCTGTTTTACGCCTAGTCCACTGCTTTACGCTCAGAGTACATTGGGGTTGTTTTATGCCCTATTCTTCTTCATCAGTTGAGAACGTGGTCTGCCTACATGGCTTTCATGCCACACATCTCGAAGAACGTGTGTACGTGCATCCTATTCTTACTGAAATGATAGGACACGTGTCAACATATACAGAGGATGACTTCGATCTTGGGTGGTAGTTGTTAGCGTAAAGACGGAACTTTTGCTGAGTTTTTACGCACAAGAGCCCAAGTCTATAAATAGACTGATTTTTCTCATAACAGACACACAGAGACAAGAGAGAAGATAGAGAGATTAGAACTCAGAGATTTTTGATTCCCTAGAGCATTCTTCTTCAACCTTTCTTTTAGAACAGAGTGAAGCAAAGCAGGAAAGCATTCGGCCTCACCATTAGTGCCCAAATGCGTCGATACCTTTCTGGTGACTTAGTTCTTCCAAGTTGTTCATCTTCAAGCAGCGATCTTCATCATCATCGTATGGTCCAAGGAACAAAGTGATCATTTATAGATCAGACTTCTACAGCAATACTTTTCTAGAATCAAATTTGTACTTCTTGTACTTTTTCTCGTTTTATTTTCAAAAGCCAATTCTCCTGGTATTTTATTAAATGAAACACACAGCATCTATAAACGTTTCCAGATCACCACAATCCACCAAGTAAATACAATATCCCCCGGAGACAAATCCGGTAGCAGGAATAATATACAACATTGGAATTTCAAAACAATATACATGATACAAACTCTAAATAAAACCAAAAGGTAATCTAATCTAGAGCACAACAATCTAAGTCCATCCTGAGACACGACTCCATCCTCTTCGGGCTCTGGCCCAAGGTGGTACCATATCCTTAAGATACCTACAACGTATCTTGTCAGAAAAAGAGCAAAGTACAACCCCGACAAGAAGCACTAAACAATGTAAAATGAATTGCATGAAAAGAATCGTAATATAAAGTATGGTACAAGACAGGAATATGAAAGGGTGGTACATGAATAACGACGAACTATAGTACCAGATCTTGAACAATTAACTATACTATCTATGTAACATGCATTTGAAATAACTATCAGAGTATGTGAACGGCTGGGTAAAAAATGAACAATAAACAATAAACATTGGTACGGCTTAGAGTCCCACGTATACGATGTAAGACCTAAGCTACTTGTCAATGCCTAGCTAAAATAGGATTGGTCACATATCTGTACTATTTTCCCACCCCAATGTACATGTAAAGAATACTGAACAATGAACTATGAACAATAAACGATGAACAATGAACAATGAATGATGAACAATGAACAATGAACAATCGTGTGTACAATGTGTCAATATGAGAACATGAAGCAAGATAGAAATACAGAGTAAAAAGATCGAGTCGGTGTACTTGCCTTTGTCCTTGCAAAACAAATGTCTCAAAATCTTCACCTAGGTTGGCAAGAATATGTTAGATTCTAAAACACAATCTAGTCAATAACTCTAACTACAAATAATTCATATAATATATATACTCTAGATAACATATATATATATATATATATATATATATATATATATATATATATATATATATATATATATATATATACTATCTAACAATGTCTAGAAAATATTATGCTAGTTTTAATAATAACTGCAATTTAGCAAAGGAACATTTATAAAAAATACTAAGAAATATTTATATAATAAGAGAATAGGTTTAAGGATTATCTATAAATACCTTTGGAAAACAAAATTTATACAATATTTTTTTGATATAAGAAATATGCATATATTAACAATAATTCATAGCTAAAACTCTACCTAATATATTTTTAGCTAACTCCATATATACTAGCTAGCAAGAATGATTTAATAAAATCATATTATTATTTCTTAGGAATATACATGTTTTGATATACTAAAATCTTTTAAATCAAAATATGAGAATAATAATAATCTAGCAATTATTATATAGGTTCTAGTTAAATTCTTAGTGGCAAAATAATATACTAAAAGCTTCCATGTAATTGTCAACAAAATATTATTAATAACAATGGAAATATTTTTACTAGAAATATATTTTTCTAAAATAATAGTTAGCAATTCTAATTAAACTAGTGTAATAATCAAGAGAAAAATACTGTGAATATTAAGACAACAATTTTTACTATAATCCAACTCCTCCTATTTCCTACTTCCAGCCCAACCCAGTGGATCGAGCCCAAAACTACTTAAGCCCAACCCAGTAATCTATTTGCTGTAATATATTTATTTTTCTTTTTTTTATATCCACTCAGCCCACTATATGCACAAACCAACACTTACAACCGACAGCCCATGGATTTAACCCTAACTCTTAAAACTCTCCTTCACTCTCTCTCTGTACTCATTCTCCATTCTCAGCCGAAATGGAGAAACCAATCTCTCACTCTTCAGCCGAACAAGTAAGCTCAGCTTGCTTCTCTTCCAAACTCTTAGCCACACCTCATAGGGAAACTCTTCCTTCATTCTATTACTCAGATCCAGTCAACAAAAAGGAAAACCAAGACTTCTTCTTCTTCCCCTCAACCGATTTTTCCCAAGAACCCTAACCCTAAGATTTCTCCACTCCTCCCTTCATCTCCTTTCTTTAGACTTCAAAGAACCCTAGGTCAGACCTCAAATCCATGTCCCCATCCAAAACCTGACAAGAAAGAAAAGAGGAACAAGAAGGAGAAGGAGGTCGAGAAGATTGATGCAAAGTTTACATAGATGCGGCATCGTCGACGAACTCTGCGATGACACAACCCCGATCTGACGGTGGTAGTGACCATCTAGCTGTGGTGATCCTTGGCTAAGCACGGCGGCGATGAGCTCGGCCGCTCGAACTTCGAGAAGAAGCAAAGAAAACGAAGAGCAACACGCGGTCCCACGTTCCAGGCATAGTCTTCGAGACACCCTTTCGGGTCTCGAACGGTCGTTCGCCAATCGAGATGCGAATATCGAACGGCTCCAGATCTGGTGGCTTGGTCGGGTAGTACTAGCCGGCATGGTGGCGCTGTCTCGTCCAAACATTGCAACAGCTTCAAGAAACCCCAGATCTGAAGGTTGAAGCTCCAGATCCGGCGGTGGTGCATGCCATTCGAGAGCAATGCTGGGCTCGAGATGGCCACACGAGATCGAAGAGACGGCACTCCCGAGGCTGGTGCAGTCAAGGATAAACTCGATCGGAATGGTGACAGTCGATCTGTCGTCTCCGGTGAGGTTTCTCGGTGTGGTCGAGGCTTAGCTTGGGCGGTGGATGCCGAATCTGGCGGTCGAGTGCTGGTGTAATGAATTTCGATGACTGGTGGCGGACGCGAAGTCCGGAAAACTGACGAGGATCACGTGGCGTACGACGGTGCTCGCCGGGAACACTGGTGTGTGGGAAAAGTGTGCCAGTGGTTGGTGTACAGTGACATTGAAAAATATGGAAATGTAACAGTGTCAAAAAATAATAGTTTAATAACTGGAACTCCTCAATATTTAAGTAAAATATTAAAGTATATTCCAAGAAAGCCCAGTGGCAGGAAGCAGTAATACGAACAGATCTGGGGGTAGGAAGTATGTAGGTGAACCGAATATAACTGAAATTTGTTACAACTAACTAATTACAGGATTAGTTAAATTAGCCATTAATTAACTAACTAAACAAATTATGAAGGCAACCTACTAATTACAATAATCAGTTTACTGCTAATTAATTCAAGCAATTTCTTTCCAAAATGATTACTACCAATTAGTTAATTAAAACAATCATTTCTACTGCCACCACTATATTATTAGTAATATCCAAAACTAGTAAGTATTTTAATATCATGTTTAAAGATTAAGAATTCACTAATGATTGTTTAATTAAAATAATGACCTAAATCAATAAGTTATCTTACTTACAACAATTAATAAATTTATAAAGTTATCATTATGATCAATATATATTAGTAACAAACAAGTATAAGAGGAATTCGAATTCACTAAAAATACCAACTGAAGCTCAACAAAATCATCTATAAAATGATAACAGAATGCTCAAACCTACTTATGGAAGAAATTAGCTTTCTTTTGAATAGTTTTATTAACCAATTTTATATAACATTTTTTAAAAAAATCACCAAAATTTGGATTAGGGAGTTACAAATCTACCCCCTTACAAAAATTCGTCCTCGAAATTTCGAAAGGCACAATAAACATATTAAGATTTACCAAATTAAAAAACTTGAAATTGATTAAAAATTAGCTAAACATAGATGTAAATCACGATTTCTAGAATGCTCAAATTAAAAAATATAGGCATGATAAATCCTAAGCATGGGAAA
Organism: Iris pallida; assembly: GCA_029216955.1. Classification (NCBI taxonomy): domain Eukaryota; kingdom Viridiplantae; phylum Streptophyta; class Magnoliopsida; order Asparagales; family Iridaceae; genus Iris; species Iris pallida. Next base: position 11,890,374 of record JANAVB010026000.1, on the reverse strand, counting down.
AAATAAAATTTATGCATAGTAAAAATAGCACCAAAATGACAATCATAAATTTATGACCCAATCCAATAAAATCTTTTGTATAACTGGCATGGCTATGACTAAAATTTAAACACGTTTTTTTTAAAAATGATCAAAATTATTTAAGCTCGATAAGTGCTAAAATACGATAACTATGGAATGATACAATTAGATGTAAAACAATAAATTTTCAAAATTAGCTATCAAAATATGGAGCCATTTAACAAAATTCGTGCAATACCTAAATTAAACCATAAAGAAATTAGACTAACAAATATTAAAGAAAGGATAAATTCCTAAGATAAATCAAGAGAAGATGAAATCAATTTACAGAGGTTAACATAAGATCAATATCAAGATTATTTCGATAAGGTTGTCAAATGGTGATAAGAGATCAACATGGTATATAACACGGATATAGTCTCAATAGTATCCAAAAAATATACATATCTGAAATCACTTTGTATATAGTTCCTACCCTGCCAGTGTAGTGTACATCTGGCTGCAGAATCTTTGGCTCAATGACTCAAATAGAATGAATTATCGAATGTATATAACTTTATCCATATTATCGAAACACTGAAGAGATCAAAATATTATGATTAGGACGTAGCCTCAATAATATCCGAGAACCTATGAATACCTGAAATTACTTTCACTTAGAGCTCTATCTCGCCAGTGCGTAACTGGCTACAGTGAACCGCGGTCTCGTAATCCAGATAAATGACTGCAGTGCGCATCTGCCACGCCATAGTAGGTAATCGAATATTCTCTCAACTTTATCCATAGGAATTTCAAAGAAGTTTATAAAATTCAAAATAAGCTCTAAAAGTCATAATCATGACAAAAAATGATGTAAGTATCGCTCTTTGAGAATAGTTATATGAACAACATAAGACAAAGTGACTACAAAACAATCTCAATAGGAAATAATATCTTGAATTAAAAACAAAGTCTTGAATAACAATAAGAAATTTTTTAAGAATATCACATGTGTTAAGAGAAATTTTAACAGATCAAATATTAGTAATCAAATAATTATATAACAAAATGCTTATATAAAATAACCTCAGAAGTTTCAAGTGCAGAAATTGATAACCTTAGTGTTGTGTGTCTAAACCACCATGCAAAACAGAAAATTGATTAGATAGGCCTAACTATAGGATAATAAGCAATTTTTTTAGTAAAACCATTCCCATAACTATTTCCCACGAATCCTATGCTATGATGAGTATTCCTTAGTTTCGCTGGTCCCCCAGTAACTTTATAGCCTAAGTGCCATTAGGAAGACCTGCATGGGCCACCACTAAAAAATGTCACGACCCGCTCCGAATAATCGAACACGAGTCGGACACGCCCAGCCTTCGTATGGACACGACGAAGTAAGCTGTACAATACTAAGAAACTCAAAGTCAAATAATGATAAAACACCACAACATCTATAAACGTTCCAGATCACCACAATCACCAAGCAATACAATATCCTCCGGAGACAAATTCGGTAACAGGAATAATATAAACATTAGAATCTCAAAACAATATCATATAAACTCTAAATAAAACCAAAAAGTGATCTAATCTAGAGCACAATCTAAGTCCATCCTAAGACATGACTCCATCCTCTTCAGGCTCTGGCCCAAGGTGGTACCATATCCTTAAGATACCTGCAACGTATCCAGTCAGAAAAGACAAAGTACAACCCCGACAAGAAGCACTAAACAATGTAACTGAAATGCATGAAAAGAATCGCAATATAAACTATGGTACAAGACAGGAATATGAAATGGTACAGAATAACGATGAACTATAGTACCAGATCCTGAATAATGAACTATACTATCTGTAACATGCATTTGAAATAACTATCAGAGTATGACTGGGTAAACAATGAACAATGAATATTGGTACGGCTTAGAGTCCCCACACAATATGAGACCTAAGCTATTAGTCAATGCCTAGCTAAAATAGGATTGGTCACATATCTGTAGTATTTTCCCACCCCAATGTACAGGTAAAGAACACTGAACAATGAACTGAACAATGAACGATGAACATGAACAATGACAATGAATGATAAATGAACAATGAACAATCGTGTGTACAATGTGTCAATATGAGAACATGAAGCAAGAAAAATACAATAAAGAGATCGAGTCGGTGTACTTGCCTTTGTCCTTGCAAAAACCAA